>PVLD010006546.1:10000-99747 GCA_004027595.1 Dinomys branickii | reverse complement strand
GACTAAATTTGCATGTCTGTATATGGGTCCATACATCTACAATTCGAAGATATCAATGGATAAAGCAACAACTACTGTTGAGACCATATCACCTTGTCTATAGATTAGTTGTGATTGTACTATTTTCTATGATAATGGGTGTCTGTTTGTCAATATGTTTTTGTACTTTTATGTTTCTAAAATAAAAAAAAAAAAAAAGTGTTCACAGAGCTGTAATCATGCAGTTTAACATCGGACCACTAGTCATCAACTGACTTTATGACCACAAAGTAACTATGTCTGTGTGTGTGTGTATGTGTGTGTGCATGTGTGTATGTGTGTATATTGTGTGTATGAAGTCTAATTGGGGCCAAGATTCACTTAGCAGTTCATTATCATGTCCTCCACAATGGTTCGGACATTTTTAATCAAATGGGATGGTAGTATGGAGGAAGGTAAAAGGAAGAAAACAGATGAGAGACTAGACAAAGATATGTGCTAAGAAAAGACGTTGGTTGCATGTTGTCTGTGGGGAAAAGACATGTGAGCTCTCTGCTCTGCCCCTTATTATTTCTACAAGCCTAGGACTGCTCTAAAGTTTAAATTATGATTCAAAATCAAAACAGTTCTAATTGTAGAGTTTTTCTAAGCTAATAATCTGAAGCTCTGGGTAACTAAAAATGCTTTGTTGTCAAGGAGGCACCCACATGACTAGGGCTCTCTGTATGTGAAGGACAACAGAAAAACCTTCTAATGCCCAGTGCATGAACTGAAACATCCATTGAATAAATGATGCAGAGAAAAATGCCTTCTGAAAAAGAGAATCAGTTCTCATTTATAATATATAGAATGCATATGTTGAAATCTTAAGTTTTGCATCTGTGGATCAAACTCAGTTAGGGACTGCTATGGAAATAATACTTCTAGATCTGCCTTACACTAAATGTAAACATTTACATCTTGGTGGTAAACTTGCTTTGTCTCCCAGTATTTTCTAAAACCACTGGATGCTTAGAATCTTCTTGAAGAGCGATTCTGGAAGGCCATTTAGTTATTCATGATCTGACATAACACACACAATATCGATGAAAGGTCATACATAGACACTGAAGAATGTTGAGATTTATGACCAAAAACTGTGAAGTAAGATGCACCTTCAACTGTATCCTAAATATACTGTGAAGAAATACATGTCTGTTTCATAAGCATGAGGTATGTTAGTACTATAAATTATTCATGGTATTGGTGAAAAATCAGAATTTTTGTGGCATTTGAGATGGAACCAAGGGGCTATAATGGAGCTGTACCACAGTTTGGCTATCACTCATATCTAGATATCCCCCCAAAGCCTCATGCACTCATATGTGAGGCTTTCCAGAGCTGTCTGGGTCTAGGGTTTGCCATACTAGGATTATGGATGTGTGGTACTTAAGTAGTCCACTGATTGGAATTAGCATAGTACTGGGTGTGGCTGAATGGGTTTACCAAAGACAAAAGCCCAAACCTTGGTGTAGGTGGTGCCGTCCAAAAGACTTGTGGTCTGGATGTCACAAAAGAGAAATGCAGGCTGCTGCTGGTTACTTGCTGCCTTCTGCTTGCCATGTCATGAACTATTTCTCCTGTGTGATGTCCCTCTGGTATGTTGTCCTGCCTTGAAGCCAGCTGACTATGGACTGAAACTTCTATGAACTGTGAGCTGAAATAAACCTTTCACCCTGTAATGAGAAAAGTAAATAAGACCTTTCTTTCCTTCCTTCCTTCCTTCCTTCCTTCCTTCCTTCCTTCCTTCCTTCCTTCCTTCCTTCCTTCCTTCCTTCCTTTCTTTCTTTCTTTCTTTCTTTCTTTCTTTCTTTCTTTCTTTCTTTCTTTCTTTTCAGACAGAATTTCTCTAAGTGGCCCAGACTGACCTGGAATTTGTAATCCTTTGCCTCAGGTTCACAAGTAACAGGGATTACAGGTATGTACCATCAAATCTGGTGAAAAATCAGAATTTTGAAGTGCACTGTTGACATGCTTTTCAGTTTTCCACACAGTAACTGGAAACTGCAGTTCCCACAAATGCCCAGAATCAGCAGAGATTTATGAAATCTGTAGTCTTGAGGTTGAGGTTTATAACATCTGTAGTCTTCATAGGAACAAAGATAACATTCTCCTAACGACCAAGAGTGTTTGTCTTCAGCACAGGTAGCGTTCACATGACCAAAACCTAAAGTCCTCGCATCAACAGAAAACATGAAGGGGTCGTGTAGGAATTATTACTTTTCTGGAATCTGAATTCAAACAGCAGACCTTATGCAAAAGGTTTGGCCACATAGCCAAGCAATTGGTTTTTGATAGAGGTGACCTTTGGGCAGTTTCTATAGATGTAGAAATGCTTGATTTTTGCTAAATATTTGGGAGTTGAAGACAGCATATTTGAATTTCTAAATTTCTGCTGTGTTGAAAATAGAATCCAGGGCATTGTACATGTGAGGTGAGTGCTTTACCATGAACCTACACCCCCAGTGCCTGAATCCACTCACCTTTAAGGTCTGAGTAAACAGAGAAGTCTTAGGAATCTGAGTCACTGTAACTCTAGGGACACTGTCGTAATACCTTTCATTCAGTTAGTGAAAAATTATGAGGAAAATGACACAGGAGGGTAATAAAATGCTATGTTATGCTTGTGCTCAGTTTCTGCAAAATAAAGACATTTTGGTCACAATTTTAAGTGCCTTTTTCTATGACATGTTCTTCAGGGAAACACAGTGACATGTCATTATGGTTGTTCCTTGAAATCCATGTGGCTTGGTGCTAGGACCCCCATGGACACTGAAATCCAAGGATTCTCCAGCCTAGCCTCTGAAGTGGCATGTAACCTACTCACATTTTCTCTGGAACGTTGAGTGACCTCTATGATGTAAATGTTATGCAAATTGATGTTATAATGCTTTGTTTAAGGAGCAGTTGGGAGAAAAGCAGATACAAACCGGTGTGGTGGAGCATACCTGTAATCCCAGCACTCGGGAGGCTGAGGCAGGAGGACTGTTGTGAGTTCAAGACCAGCCTGGGCTACAAAGTGAGCTCAAGGCCAGCCTGAACTGCAAAACAAGACCCTGTCTCAAAAAGGCAAAAAAAAAAAGCAGATATACTCCTTCAGTACAGAGGTAAATTTTTCCTCAAATATTTTTCATCCATATTGGTTGAATGTCTCTATATACACACACATAAAGACACACAGGTGTGTGCAAGCACACACAGACACACACACCCACACACACTATATTGCCCTCAGCAACATCTATGAGAAAATGTGATTGATGAGCTAGTCAAAATATAAGTTATGACCCAGAGGTCCCTGGTCAGACTGATTTCCTTCAATGTGCATATGTGCTTCCTAGTATTTTATAATTCCTAAGTATCTCTATGCCCATATGTGTATTATCTTATTTCATTTTTAAAACAACCATAAAGGTTATAGCACATATAATTTTTCTGTTTTGCAGACGCACATTGGTGATGGTGTGGAGTCCAGTGAGTCTTTACTCCTCCATTCACACCACTCACATGAGCCAGGATCAGCGCTAGGCATGGGGCTCAGCCATTCCTGCCTGCTCTCCTCTCTCCATGTTCTGCCAGCAAAGGCACTGTCAGGGTCCAAGGCACTCAGATAAGTAAAGTGGTGCTTTTTTGTCTACATGGAACTTAAAAACCAATAAAACTGGCGAGTATCAGCTCTTTCTCATGGTCATGAGGCTGACAGTTCCAAGGACCATGAGCCATGAAATGGCCCCCTCAGAGTAGGAGCCCCTTTATCTCATCTGGGTGCACCACACTGAGGCACAGTAGTACAGTGAAAATAAAAGTCAAATAAAAATGCCAGCCTTCCTACCCTTCTCATGTAATAGAATCAAGGAAACCATTTATTTAACTAAGTCATTGGTCTTCCCAACTTTTATAACATGAACTATTGTTCAATCCAGGACACAGATCAGTAGCCTTGTCCAAAGTTGGCTTAGTACTATAAATGCCACGTTAATATTAACAACTTTATGACAGTGAAGTATTCATGAAACTGACAAATTTAATTTTTACAATATCTTTGTCAAGGAGGGGAAATTCATGAAAGCAGTCCTGATTTTAATTGGGGATAAGAGGGAGGAGAAACATGATAGGAAGGGACAGTCTAGATGTTCACTGTCCTCATCAACCTTTATAAGCAACTTCCAGGCATCACTGGTGCAAACACAGCCAGACTGTCTCCCCCAGTGAGCTGGGAAGTAAGTGACTGTTATGAGTCATCCACTGCATTCTCTAGAGTTCTTTCCCAACTCTTTACATTCAAGCAGATACAAAACTCATTCAACTTGCTGCCTTTTCCAGAATTTAATTTAACATAATACTTTCAAGAATGGAATGTTTATTAAGGTCTACATGAAGATCAGTTCTCCAAGGTCATCTCTAAATGATCCTAAAGATAAAGAATTGGTGTTTCCCAAGATATTTTTACCAGAGAAGCTACAAAATAGCTGCACATGCAGTTTGGGGCAGGTCTGCTGGACTGCTGCTTAGGGATTCTGATAGCAGATACTGTTAAACCCACACCCAGAGCCTAAACAGAGCACCTAGATAACAACAAATGGGACAAGACGACCCAGCTGCAAACTTGCACGTGGCACTTAGTGATCTGTTACCTTCATAAGGGAGGATTTATGGTTGCTGAGTCATTTGATTTTTTTAAAAAAGAAAAAAGAATTACAGAAATCCAGCTTGTCCTGTGAAATGTCTTGATGCTAAATATTGGCTATTAGTCTAAACAATACAAAGATCCCTGTGGGTTGGACAAAAGACAGGGGTGAGCTGACAGTTTTAAACTTTCTCAATCCCTCTACCACTGTGAGTCTGAGTCCTTAACATAAGAGCCCATTTCAGCTTTTGTCCATGAAGTGTTATTGTGTGCACTATGGAAACTTGCATGCTGAATGCATATCTGTAATTTTGTGGTGACACAAAATAAGGAAGGAAAAGGGGTCAGTGGGCATCACAGGAGCTACAGGTCTTCTGGGAAATAGGCACGAGCATATTTTCCAGAGGACTACAGTAACTCTGCAAAGCCCTCTCTGCCCTGACCGCCTGTTCATACGTGGGGGCATTTTCTGATAAGGGCATCATCCTTCCCTATGGGTAGACAAACAGCATGGAGCCAGGTGAAGCAGGCTAGAGAAGACGGCTTCTTGGGGCTCCCACAGGTGGCCAAAACTTCTCAGAGTGGGGGCCAAGGCACTAAAGGCCTCCCAAGTCCTCGCTGCAGCAGCCTCCCTGAGCTTGCATATTTGAGAATGCGGAGGTGCTGGGCTGCAGGTCCACACTGCCCCCCACCTGGCGGGGCGTAGGTGCACAATAACAGCTGTCTCTCCATGAGGCACAGAGTCAATCACTGTCTTGCAATGACTAATTAAATGAGGAAAAATCGCAGTCAAGCTGATGGATGGGATTCCCCGGGCGTTAGCTTGAATTGACTGGTCTCCTGTGAAATAGTCATGTCACTCTGCACAGAGACAACCTGCACCCAGCAGTGTAGGAGGGTTCAGCCCCCAAACTATCCTAAGAAAGCAGATTGCAGAGCACACACCAGTGTACCCCTCTATTCTGAGCCATTGCTAGTTCATTAGCGAAAACACAACATAATGGAAGAAAATATGCCAAGAGAAAGATCTTCCTTCAGTGTTTCTGATTTAGCAAGAATGAGAAAAATTAGATTGGCTAGGAAAATGGTTCTTAACCTTTATTCTTTGCATAAATCAAGAGCCTCATTTTTCAGTCCCTTCCTATAGAATTCAATTAAAGGTCAGATTTGTAATGGAGATCCTAATTATTAATGTGCTGTTGTTTTAATAATTAATAAGTTGAAATATTTGCATAATATATAAAGCAAAGGCCCAAGAACAACTTTGGTGGCATCTGAAAACCTTCAGATAATTTATCCATATGCGTTTCATGAGACGATGGGAATCATTTTTAAATCACATGCCCATCTAGAATCTGTGCTCAGTCTTACAAAAGCAATCTGTGTTGGGGCCATCAACACATCAAATCACACTAATCAAATACACTAATAATCACACTTACACTTACTGAAACACTTTTAAAAAGTTATTAGTATAGAAATCATAAAAGAAAAATCATACACTTTTATATAATTTGAATTCATCAATTTCTTTAAAAATTTTCTGGCATTCCTGATGTAAATGTTCCAGACCCAATGTTAATCTACTTCCCAGCAAGAGAACCACCTAAACTATCCTGATTCTGCCAGGTGAAGGCCCATCGAATGTGTGATGATCTATCAGAGCCTAGATTTGCATGTGTTTTGATGTAAAAAATAAAACTCCTGCCAGAAGTAGACATGAAGAGAGTTGAAATTAATGTCATTTTTGAGGTGATAGAGACTTAAATTCCAAAGGCAAGTATCTCCTTGTTATGTGTTTGGTATTCTTTAACATAGTTTTATGATAAAGTACAGATTTTCCTTCAAATTTAAAGCTCTACTTTTAAAAGACATTTGCAGTATATTTGTATTCATTGAATTATTGTTCAACTGTGTAACTTCCAATATAGAGAATCATTTTAAATGTTAATTTATATCAACATGTAAAAATTGCTGGCTCCAAAAGTCTGTTACTGCCTTCTCCTGAAAGGAGAAAAGGAATCAAAACTCTTCTAGGTCTCAAGAAATAATTTATCTGGAGATGTTTGAGGGCATGGTTAGTAATAGTGACTCAAATGAACTTTTCAATAGCTAATGTGATATTTATTAGAGTTCAGTTTAACCAATGTTAGTAATTATAAGAGACACAAAATTCACTATTAATTAGTTCATTATAAATTATTTAGGAATAGCCCTTGAAAGGGCAGCCACATTCAAGCCTGATTTCTGGTGCGAATCCAGTCATTCCTGCATTCTTACCATTAACTGTTCTCATTTGCTAAACTTTTTATTTCTGTTGTTTACCGCAGCTATTGAATTGATAGTGTTTTGTTTACCTAAAGTTTGGCATCAAAATACCAGTTTTGGGAGGGCAGAATCCAATAGACTATAATTTGAAAGGAAAAAGATTTTGATTCTAAACATTCCTAGTATAAACTACCATTTTTATGTTGAAAGCAGAGTACTGTTTCAGGAGAAACAATTGTCTGCCAACCTCACCCTTTTAAATTAGCCTAGATAGCACTTTCAGCCTCATGTAGAAGAATATTTGTAACGTTACTTTCAGATAGATAAACTTAACCACACAGAAAATAGCTTGGCATGTACATGAAGAAAGTATCTAGTTGATTTGCTTGTGCTTATATAGTTTCATACTATGTTATATACTTAGGACAATTGACAACACTATTTAATTACTTCATTTATTCATTCAACCACAAAATATCTTCTTTGTGTAATATTTTCTACATCATAAGCCCCTTGAGCATGGATACATGGCAAATGACAGCCGCGAAGATAGATGATGCTATTTCAAGTTCCAAAGGAAGACTGTAAGAAAGGGAGAGTGAGTTGATCATACCATGCTGTTGACTAAAAGAGAATACAAAATTTCCTTACAAATTCTATTGATTTTAATAATTCATTTTGCTTTTCAATTTATTTATTGGAACAGCTCAGCTGAGGTTATTTTGATAGATTTTAAAACAACACATGGCACTCAGATACCCTGCCACACAAACTGGAAAACAAAAGTGAGATCATCAGCACTGTGGGGATGACTGTCCTGTGCCAGCTGAGGGACATTTGCTCTCGGAACTGAGCGCAGCAGCTTTTTCCACCCCAGGGCTGGCTCTGCCACGGCGCACATCATCTTGCAGTATTTCTTAGAAGAGAGCTCCACCTCCATCTCCTAACACTGATTCTAAAGTCACTCGTGTTTATAAATCCTGTTATAAAAACATGAAGAGTCTATCTTTCAAACAGCTTCAAATGATTGGAAGACCACCTATGGATCAAAGCATTGTGAAGCAATAGCTTTCCACTGAGTTGTCATATATTGGAGGTTTTTCTTTTACCATGTTTTAAAATTAAACTTGCACACATTTGTAATAAAAAGGCCTCTGGATTCTACAAGGTCCTCTTTAAGATAACAGTTCAATTTGATGTGCTTACTTTTCTGATTCACAATAAAAATGTGAAATGAAGAGCTCGTGTAATGCATATCTCTTATAATTGTGAGCATGCCATTAGCTCTGGAGAAATTCTCCCACTAAAGCCACTCAAGAGATCAGGTTCTGTGGTTACCACAACCACAGACCATGGGTGTTCTTCAATGCCAAGGTTTGCGTCCAGGTCAAGGTCAGGATAAGAAACAATAGTTCAGGAAGGAAAGAAACTCTTCCCCAAAGAGGAGAATTTATTGGGAGAAGTGCTAGGGGCATTTATTAGCAGCTGTAAAATTCAACACATTCAATTTAGTGTGGTTTGGAGGAAATAAGAAAACTAGGGAAAACACAAAAATAGAAGGCTTGGGTTCTCAGATGACCAGACAGTTTGCCAAGTGTATGATTCACCTATAAATGTTCGGTTCTAAGGAATCACATGGAGAAACAAATAGAAGTGCTATTGATGTTCTCAGAATTCCCATCCCCTCCATGAGAGTAAGCAGGAAAAGACATTGCCTAGTCCTTCCTCACAGCTGACATAAGCACAGTGGCTGGGTTACTAAGGGCATGAGTTGCTAATTCGATGATCTTTGTTAGGCTCATAACTCCATTACACTTGTTACTTAAATTTCATTTTAGGAAATAAAAAAATAATAATTCACAGCAGAGAGTGGGGAAAGATGGGAAGAAGCTGATGAGTTGTAGTAAGACCAAAGAGCAGTGAGAAGCTCTGAAAGCTACTGCAAGCAGAGTCGTTATAGACAGTGATAATGCACTGTTTCAGCAGAAGAAAAAAAATTTGAAGGTGTTCCTCATAAAGAAATGACTCATGTTTGAGAAAATTGACAGGTGTATCTTGATTTTAACATTACAAAGTTTAAACATGGATCAAAACTTCATATGGTACCCAATTAGTATGTACAAATTTTGTTTGTATTTATCAGTTAAAAGAAATTTAACCTACACTGTGAAAAATCAGAAGCAAATACACTATGTAAACACTGTTCCACTTACAGTCAGGCCTCCTCACCGGAGACATAAACCAGCTGCTGCCCTCCAGAGGTCTCCACTGGCACTGCAGAGACCAATCTGAAAACGGAGATGGGTAGAAGTCTAAAGAGGGAGGAGATGAAGAGGACAGTGACTTGGGAGTTTGACTCACTATCGCTGCTCCAGCCCATACAGGGTGATTTTAGGAAGAAAAGTGCTAGGACAGAGAACATGGCATCAAGCCACACTACCGAGGCCTCCTACATTAGAACCATTGGTTTTGGCCCACAGAGCTGAACCACAAGTTCCAAAAGGAGCAGGTTATGAAAATCTGTTTCAGATGTTCTGAATGCTCTCGTGGAAGTTCTGGGAATACATCAACACACTCACCAGCACTTCCTTGGATCTCATACTTCCCCAAGAAACTAGAAAATCAGGTTATGAACCAAAATTGAACTTAAAAGAACCACACTCTGAGGAGAGGAAGATGTAGGAAATCACTAAGCAATGGACATAAGGTTTTAGTTTTAGTTTAGAAAAATAAGTAACTCCAGAGGTCTGCTCTAAAACATCAGACCTCTAGTCAACAATACTGTACCACATGCAGAAACATTTGTTAAGAGGGTAAACCTCATGTAAAATGTGTCTGTCACAATATAACAATACCTTTTTAGATAAAAAATCAAAATGAACAGCATTGTTGGTAAGTGGGTCAGTTATTTGATCTTCCTAAGTACCTGTCCCGGGGGTCAAATTGCTTCTTAATATTTAATTGTGTAACTTTTGGTCCAAAATAAGACTAAAGCCTCAGTCAGGGCCCTTTGTGAGTCTGCACTGTTGACAACTGGGTCTCCAGTACATGGACAGCAGTGGGTCTTCTCTAAGTTTCTTTTGGTTAAATGAAAAAACCCAGATGTCAGAAGCAGGATTAACACTGTGCTTTTATCGTTGAGATGGCCCTGTTTCCATCTGGTCTTAGTAGAGTCTGCTGGGTGAAAGGTACAGAAACCCGCTGCACCCGCTGAATCACAACCAAGTACAGTAGAGCCATGACTGTCCTGGGAAGGGATCTTGGATCCCCTGAAGGAAGCGTGCCCGGCAGGCCCCTTTCCTCTCCCCTCTCACCCTGCAGTTCACCTCCCCCACCTGTGTCTCCATCTGCTTTTCATCCTCTCCAGGGCAACTCAAGCTTCCTCTTCCCTCTGCTTATGTCTGCCCAGGCTCTCAGGGTCTCTCCACATCACCTTAGAAGAACACAAAATGTGGTCATGTGGATAGGATCCACAGGAAAGTGGTAGATTGGTTTAGGATCTATAGGGCCTTGTAAATCTCTCTAAGGTACCCCTTATTTTTTAGCCAAAAGAAATGACAAGAAAAACCAGGACCCCCTTTATGACTGTATGGCTCAGTAACATGCAAAGTGCTTCTCTTGGTTACCTTAAGGATTTATTTGAAGGGGAATAAAAATACTAAATTTAACTACTTGGCCTAATGCATCTTCATGGCAAAACTTGGGAAGAAAAGTAGTATCTGAATTAAAAGGTCTAAATGATAGGGTAGTGTCAAAAATAGCTATTTGACTATTTTCAAACTACACAGAAACAATGTTAACCACATTATTTGTTAGCTTTTCAACATTCACAAATACATAAGAATTAATTTACACATTGTTATCCACTCTGCTTCTGAAACTCTGTGAAGTATGTGAAAAGAATGTACAATGCTTCTTTCTGAGTTAAAATTTATAACACATACAGTTTAAAATACTAACAGGCTTTGCAGGTGAGTGTCAGATTTGCATAACTAAGGAAAACTTCTGAATGAATAGATTCTAAATGCATTGTGTTCTATTTTAAGATGGAAATACGTTTTTTTTGTTCTAACAGTTCTTTTATCAGATGTAACATATAAGCCCAAGAGTGGGCATGCTTGCATGCGTGTGTGTGTGTGTGTGTGTGTGTGTGTGTGTGTGTGTGTGAGTGTAAGTGCTTCTTTTGAGGGGATTCTCACACAAAAACACATTCACTCTTAAATTATTCCAGAGAGAAAGCTCAGTTCTATGACTGACTTGGAAAAGGGACCAAGTCACTTAACCTCCAGCTTCTGTCTTGTAAAGCTTCTCATAGTCCTGCTGAGAATATGAAAGGCAAGTTGTGTTTCGCAGCTGGAGCTCCTTGGAAGATAAGTATTAATTCAAGATATTTTGTGTAGTGTGAAGTCTAATACCCGTTTATGACCCCCTGAGGAGTAATTTTTAAAGCAAAGATGAAGGCAAATCCTTGTGTGTTCCATGAAGAGCAAGTGCAATGAATAAAATAAGACTGATGTAGCATTAGTGTCTAGGAAACGTCTGAATATTGTAGAAAGCATTTGGCATAAAAGAAGACTGTGCTATTATCACAAAACTTTATTTGCAGGATAAAACTGTATCCTTATCATGAATTTATAGCTATCAAGCACATAATACAAATGAGGTCAAGATAAAATAATTTTCTTTATGAACAGAATCTCAATGTTGTCTCAATACAGCCAGTAAAAGACCTCAAAATAAAATTGGGAAAATAAAAATTTAAGTTTGAAATGTTACAAAAATATGTATTTAATACTAAGTAGATTGAGTAAATTCATAGTTTCTCCCTATACTAGTCCACATTTAACTAATTAAAATCAAACTGGATATTAAAGATACTGATTTTTTAAAGTGGCAAAGTATGATGCAATCTTTGAAATACAGACAAAAATTAAGATCAATAACATGCTTTTCAAAACCATAAAAGAAGACTGAACCTAGTTCTGTAAACTTTAGTAGATTTTCATATTATAGTTAGGCATGGACACTGTTTCCTAAAGGAGAAAATTTGTGAATAAAGTAAAAAGTAAATGAAAAGTGAAAAAGATTGTGTGTCCTGAAGCATTCATTATGTACTTTTGTGAAGAAACTTGTTTGTAATATCAATATTTAATAATACAAAGCACATTACATGGAGTAGTTAAAATATATCTCTTTAAAGTATTTGTAGGATTTATCAATTCTGAAATATGTTGTGAAAATTTAAGGAATTTAAAGACTTTTCATTCCTGGAGATAGAGATGAGAATATTGTAAAATCATCCTCAATAACATAAAAGTGAAAATGAAATTTTAAATTATTTTTGGAAATTAGTTTATTTGACAATCACTATTAAACAAAGGAAAGTTATTTATATATAGAAATAGCTTGCGGGAGTGGCTAAGAAGTAAATTACAGTTAACGTTTTCCTACTTTTACCTATAAAGAAAATTTTATAAAAGTAGTTCAAATGGAAAGAGGTACAAAATTCAGTATGTTATTTTGATCTAAAATTTCTTCATTGAAATTAATTTTGGAAGAAAAGCCAGTACCTTCCTTATTCTATTGAAAATAGATAAAATAAAATATGATGAAAGGATCTTCCTAAAAGGCAATGACTTTCATTGATTATGTTGATAAATGAGACAAAACACATGAAAAACCTGGAGGGTGAATTCTCACCTGTTAATGATGCTATTGTGGAATGATCTAAAAAATGGAAAGCATGTATTTTTGGATACATTAAGGATATTAATTTACTAGGTGTAGGAAGAAGCCACCCAAGTGTCCTGTAGAAACAGAACTGGAAGGAAGTAGATCTGCATTTCCAAGAATAGAAGCTGTTTCTCTCCCGAATGGAAAGATACCAACCAACACGGTAGCCCTCCATAAGGAAAGACCCCTCCATAATTACAGATTGCTGAGCCAGGAAACTGACATAGTATAATTAGGGACAGAATAATCCAACACTTGTGCAGAGCACAAATTAATAGGGCCATGTCCCGAACACAGCTAAGATTGAAAACCCTACAGAAGGTCAATGGAGATAGTCACGAGAATTGCCAGCAAGAAGTTCCATTTAACTTGAAAACAAATAGCTAATGGAGACTGGCGAGATGATTAAAATGTGCATCAATTCAATGGAAACTGTCAAATTACTCCTCAAACAATGAACAGAATAAAACCAAAGATACCAAATTCTTAATATTAGTATTGCCTGATAATCTTCATTTTAATATTGTATTAATGTTATTTCATCTACCTATTTTTAGTGACACATGAAAAGATAGCTGTAATCCTTATAATACTGCAAGAAGAAAGAACATAAAATGTCTGTTATAAGTCAGATGTTATCGACTAAACTTTTTTGAGACTGGGTTTTGCCACATGGTGCAGGCTGGCCTTGAACTCACTACAGAGCCCAAGTTTGCTGATTTACAGTGATCTCCCTGCCTCACCCTCCCAAGGGCTGGGATTACAGGCACATGCCAACCAAGTCATTTCTTTTAAATTAGAATTTTGGTATAACAAATTTAAGGTATAAATGGCACAAATGAATTTCAAAATGGAAATGAGGTATGTGATAACTCTTTGGTCATTTGTGACCCTACAACATTTCTTAAATCTGGAGCAAGATCTTGACATATATTTAGTAAGCTTTATGAGCCTAAACTCACATCAGATCCCATTAAATTTATCAGACATGGAGCTATTCAGATCACATTGAAGTCTTATTTTCCTGAAACATATCCAATACAGCCTTTAAAATAATTTTCATTTACTTAGAAGAAGGATCCCTTTTGTACATTCAGTCAATGTTTTACTCAAAATAGCATTTTTGACTTGGATTCATTAATCTTGGGTTGTTACACTATGAACACTGTTTACCCATAAGTTGAAATAAATTAGTAATGAGTTACATCTATTTCCAAAATAGGTGAAAGAGACCACCATGAAGGCCTCCCATGTGTGCAGTCAAAGTACAAGTGTGTGCTATTGGATAGGACAGTAAGTAGTCTGAGGATGTACCTTGTCTTCTTTAAGAAAAAGATTTGTCACCTGATGCTAAGATGTCATTATATACGAGAACATATGCCTGCATTTCCGTGCTTCACTTATTTCTCTTAATAGTCTATCTTCCCATTGCATTCATGCTGCCACATATGACAGGATTTAACTTTTTTATTCCTGAATAGTATATATACCAGGCATAATATGTATTGCCTGAGTAATATATACCAGGCAAGGTAAGTACATTTTGTATGCATAGCACATTTTCTTTATTCATTCATCCATGAACACCTTGGTTTAGTGAAGACCTCATCTAACTCTAGTTGGTATGACTGTAACAAAAAAGATAAGACATAAGGAATGCTGGTGAGGATTTGGAGAAAGGGGGCTCTTACAGAATTAGGAATGAAAATGAGTTCAGCCCTTGTGGAAACCATTTTGGAGATTCCTTAATAAACTAAAGGGGCTGGGGATATAGCTCAGTGGACTAAGCGCTAGCCTAGCAAGCGCAGGGTCCTGAGTTCGATCCCCAGTACCACAAAAAAAAAAAAAAAAAAAAGAGAGAGCCTTAATAAGCTAAAAATAGAGCTGGCATCTGATCCCAAACTCCCACTACTAGGTGAATGTCCACAGGAAATGAAATCAATATGTCGAAGAGATAGCTATACTGCCACGTTTATTGTGGCACCACTTTATGTAATTGACTTTTAAAAGCTTTAAACTAAATTATCACTTGGGAAGAGAATACAATGAATGCATTTGGATACCAATGCAAGAGTTCAAGTTTAGAAGATCAAGAAGACATTGAGAATTAGACTCATGATTGGCTTATCAAACTATATTCTTTATGAGAGCTTCAAAATAACATCACAATATTGAGCTGTGATGGTTAAGCCACAGCTCTGTCAAAGCACAGGGCTGCAGTCAGCATGCTTCTTTTTGCCATGATTTGATGTATTTCACACACATGACAGTTCCTGATCCAGCCTCCACGTAGGAAATTGGGGTTGCTTTTCTTTCTATGCATCTGCAGAGACTTCTATCACTTACAATACTGACAGTGGTGATACTTATGACATTTATTGTTGTATGTATTAATAATAGAGGAGGTAGCTTGTTGAATAAACAATGACATGGACATTAGTGTCAAGTTCCAATTTTGTGACCTGCCATTGACTTTTCTCATAGTGTGATGAATCACATGACACCTGGTATAATTTTACAAATTATTAAATGGATGGATTAGGGACTGTAACTTCACACAGTGTTGTAAAATAAAACTGAGTCTGACTATTAAAATTTGGAGTCATAATTAGAGTGACTAAAAAGGCAACAAAATGATGACTATAGTGTAAATATAGAATCACTGCTAAAGAGCTGACAAACAAAATTATCAGAAATTTATAAAAATGCTGAGAATTGAAAAGAATTATACAACCCAGGTAGTAAGTCTTCAAAATAATGAGATGTGTGCAGTAGTTTTATTCCATCAGTGGCTCCGGAATTTCAGCAAGTGCTATTAAAGAGAACAAGGAAATTAGCATAAACAAAACACAGAAGTAGGAACAGCTAAGAAAAGATGAACTAGCCCCAAATTACCAAATTGACCATAAATGAAGTATGTAGGCAGGAGGACGAGTCCTGAGAGAAAAACATTTCAGTGCTGATGTTTAACTGTCAAAGAGTCAAGTCAGTTTAAATTGCACACAGTGAAACAGTTACTTTGTTTAGAAAGCTAATTTTGCCCTTTGTTTCTAACACAAGACAGGATCATATCTTGAAAGAATGGTCTGATATGAAAATACAGGGACAATGTCATCCTTTTCACTTGCTCATCAGGCAAAACTTTATAATAACTCCTTTGGTACATATATTTCAGGATAAACAGATTAAAGTACTAGAAATTATGATAAATGTGTTTTCTTAATTAACACAGAGAACTTATAAGTGAAAAGATTATTCCTAAACAGTAACTCATTCCATCATATCAGTCTGATAGGAATATGACCTTCAGGTCTCACGTCACCAGTCTCTGACAGCGCTGGAGAGCCCATCATTGGCTGAGCAGGAAGAGGAAGAGGAACTTCTTCAGCATGGTACCATTCAAGCATCTGTCCAGGGACCCTCAAGATCTACCAAAACAGAAATTGGTGGGAGAAATATTTAAAGTATCACCTCTCAGAAAATGACTTGCCAAAAGCTTAATTGTCTGTGTGTGTTTAAAAGATCAAAATCCTTCAATTAACATAAGATATTAACAAAACAACCCCATCTAAAATAAGAAAATGTAACTCTGAAAAGTATATTTGATAGAACCTCATGTATGTCTGAGTAAGCATCGGTGCTTTTGGTGCGGAAAACATTTATATGTTGTAATAGTGCTCCTGGATTTAAGAACAGAGATGAAGTTAAAAGTCTGGAATATGTAAGGATGGCAGATATATCCACAGAAATCACTGTCCTTGTAAAATGTCCAAGGGATTTGCTGTTCAACAGGAGTTACAGGCAGTTTTTAAACTAAGTAGATCATATAGAATTGAGGTATGAATAGAAATTATGGTACATATCCCAAGTTCCACATGCAGATAAATTCTCTAAGAAATAAGACATAACTTTTAATCTGCAGTACTACATAGGGGATTCATAAAACCTTACAACTATACTACTTCTTTGCAGTACTTGAAGCGTCCTCTCAGCTTTAAAGCAAGACAAAGTCATCCACACCACACACACATAGAGTAGAACAGAACTGGGCACTCTTGTGCTGCACAGGAGAGGGTATTTGTTTGAGACAGGGTTTCACTATGCAGTTCAGGCTGGCCTTGAACTCACTTTGCAGCCCAGACTGACCTTGAACTCACAGCAATCTTCTTGCAACAGCCTCTTAAGTTCTGGGATTATAGGTGTGCACCACCACGCCCAGTCAGGAGAAATTTTTTTGAGGGCTATCTTGGTATACACAAAACATTTGTTTAACACATTTATACTAATTCACTTTGACTTGTTGTCAAGGATATAGAGCACAAATGAGATAAGTCTTTACTTTTTTAAAGGACACAGTTTAGTAGTGACCACAGAGATGGGTTAGAGAGGCAAGAGGAAGCAGTGAAGTGAAGGCACCTTGGTTAGAGGCGGGTCCCTGGAGGTGTGACCTGAAAGCATGCACCCTACTTTTGTCCCTGGACCCTCCCTTCTGTCTCTGCTTCCTGCTTACCAAATGTCAGGGAAGCTTTGCTTCCACCATCCCATTTCTTCCATGGAGCCAGCCAACCACAGACCAAACCTGTGAGCCAAAATAATCCTCTTCTCTTTAAAGTTGTAGGTGGGAGGTATTTTGTCCTGGCTATGGAAAAGTGGTAAGATATCAAGTGAACATCCCTGTACACAGTTATGATTTGTGACCCCACACAATCTTGGGGAGCGGTGTTTCAGAGGTGGCTGAATCTAGAGTTTGTGATTGATTCATGGTCTGATGTTGAGATTAAGGGTGTGAGACTTATACTCGCCCTCGGGCAGGTAGCCCTACAGTCGCCCATACAATATATAAGGGACAGAGTCTTGTCTCCCCTGCTTGTTATTTTGCTACTTTCTGCCCATCATGACTGTTCTCTTCTGCAGTGCCACACTGCCTTGGAGCCAGCCGATAATGGACTGAAATCTCTACAGACTGTGAGCTAAATAAACCTTCCCTCCTTTAACTTTGGGTGTCTGGTATTTTGTCTCAGCAATGAGAAAAGAAACTAACACATACACCCAAGTCAAGTAATGCATCTACAATATCACTAAAGCCCTCCAGCTTCATTCTGTGTGTATCACTGTGTGCCTTCCTTATTTGCAAATATATGTTCTTAAATTTCATATATGTTGTTATGTTAATACTATATGACTTACTCCTAGGTCTCCAGAGTATTCTATTGCATGAATATTCCCTAAGTCGCATATCTATCCTATGGCAAATCTGCATATGCATAATTTTAATTCTGTTTCTGATAAACAAATATATTTCCATTATATTTAAATCCATAACAGAATTATTTCTAAGAGGCAAAACTTAATACAAATATAAGATTCAAACATCCATCTACATGAACGGAACTAAAACACATACATCTTTTAGGTTGTATGTGCATCTACTTCTGTATGATACATTTAGGAGATAAATTATTTTATTTAGTGAGGGACCTATGGAAATGCGTTCTGAAATGCAAGGAAGTCCATCCAGTGCAAGGATGTCCACACTTGCACGGGAGACCCTTGACTCCAGCTCTTTCCTGGTGTTTCCTCCTCTTGTCTAAGCCTACAGCCCGCAAGTCACCCACACCCACACCAGTGTCTTTCTCTCTGCTGAGCATCGACAGGATCAGAATCCCAATGGCCTGAGAAGGCCTTGGTCCTCCTCCTTAGATAACCATCTTTGCATGCCACCCTGTATGATTTACAGAGAAAAGAGCAATATTTTAAGAGAGATATGATGATTGGTAAGACAGTTATGCAGGAACACATTTAGATTTTCCCTTATCCCCATGCAGTAGTTATTTTCCTTTAAGATTTTTTGGATTATGTGTTTCAGAGGTAAACTCGAGCTAGGTTTTTAATATTTTCCCTAGCATGGTTAATTAGTTCAAATTTAATGTATGTATCATGTGAGAATCATTCTTTCTTCTTTTTTTTTTTTGGTACTGGGAATCGAACTCAGGACCTTGCATTTGCCAGGCAGGAGCTCATGCCACTGAGCTATATCCCCAGCCCAAATGTTGTAAATTTTTTGTTTGTAAAGGGAATTGAACTCAGGACGTCATGTTTAGAAGGCAGGCACTTGTGCCACTGAGCTATATTCCTGGCCTCCTTTTGACTTTGAACATTTTCACCATAAAGAAGTGGTAAATACTTGAAGATAAACTTAATCTGATTTATATCTCATGCAATGTGTACATAACATGGAACATCACTAATATATGCAACTTTATGCCTGTATCAGTTCAAATATATTTTAAAAAGAACAATCCTTTTGTCAAAGTAATATATCAAAGAGATTGAAATATTCTTGAGGGTTTTCAGCTGAAAGACAACAGTCGCTATTTATGACTCTGAGGCATTTAGTGTATGTGAGAAATAAAACAGCTCAGCATCTTTGTAGTGACCCGCACCCGGTTTAGCCGGAGGTGTGCAGGAGGCCGGGCTTCCGCGGTTCTCCGGAGGATAGGCGGAGCCGCACTCCACGGAGTGGCCACCAGAGGGCTCTGAACCCAGGAGCCACTCCGAGGCTTCCAAGCCTGACCAGGATGAGGACCTGAGGTGTGGTTGTGCATGTTTTAAATGCTACAAATTATCATAAACAATTTATTCATTATTTTAAACAGCTCAACGAGAATTAAGTATGGTTTACTAGATACTAGCTTCATTTTTGAAAACAGAATTTGCAAGAAAAGTTATGTTTTTAGACATGGTCATTTGATAAACTACGACTTCCCCCCCATGATGTTTTCCCAAGAAGCGCTATGTGTCTGTGTTTATGGAGACTTTAACATATGTTCCTGTTTTTGAATCACCTAAACATGAATGGAGAAGAAATCAGCCCACAACCACAGATCGCAGCAGCCCTGGTGCACCTGGGATCAATTAGTTGTACAAACATCGAGGTAAGGGCCTCATGCCACGTACCGGGCCCCTGCTCCACGAAGGGCTGTGCACCTACTACATGATATGTATCGGATACTACGTAATATTGCTATATGATATTTATTGCCGATGTCCACCAATGTGGAGCCTGAAGACACAGCCCAATGCTCAGGAACCCAGGGCTTGCAGTTCTGCAGAGACTGGTCCACACTCCTGAGATCTGGCTGCAAGTGCATGCACAATCACAGAGGAAATGGGGAGCGAGTTTTAAAACCATTTCAGTTATTATTTTACTTTTTGGACATAAAGATTAACTCCAGATGCCCATTTATACTAAATTTGTGTTGTGCCACTGAGCTACACCTCCAGCTCCTAAGGTATTTTTAAATTTAACTTTTTTATTGTAGAAGATTTACAGAGACCAGCCAAAAGAAGAAAACAAAAACATCATAAAACAGGGTGTTATGGTTGATACATTGTGTCAACTTGGGGAGTCTAGACGTTTGGCTGAGTGACTCAGCAGGAAGCCAGGGTGCTTACTTTGTATATATTCTGATCCTGTGGAAGAGGAGGGCATGGAGATTGTGTGAAAGCTATATGCCCCCATGGGTGGGCGTAGCCTGTTTACAATGTAAGGGAAGGAAAAAGGCTGCTTTGCTGCCATTCCTCCCTTTTGCTCTTGTTTTTGCTGTGCTCTGGCTCCACCAGCGGTTGCCCTCTGCCGTGTGCCACTCTGCCTCAGAACCAGCCAAGTATGGACTGAAACCTCTACAAACTGTAGGCTAAGTAAACCTTTCCTTCCTTCATTTTGGGCATTGGGTATTTTGTCTCAGCAACGAGAAAAAAGGAATCAAGACACAGGGCTATAATCCTAACACTCTGGAAGGATCACCAACTTGAGCCAGCCTGGGAAATGTAGTGGTTTAGCAATGCCCTGCCTCAAAATGAAAACTGGTTGGGGACATAGCTTAATGGGAAGGCCTTGGGTTCAACCTCCAGTACCAAACCAAACAAGAACAACTGCACGTTTCAGCACCATGGATAGCTGGCAAACCCTGTGCTTGGTTTTTTTGGTCTTCTCTAGTTTAAAGCTGACCAATTTTGCATGTCTGTATCTGGGTTCATATATATACACTTCAAAGATATCAGTAGGTAAAGCAACAACCACTGTTGAGTCCATGTCACCTTGTCTGTAGATCAGTTTTGATTGTACTATTTTTTATGCTAATTTGTGTCTGTTAATATGCTTTTGTGCTTTTATTTAAAAAAAAATTTAAAAAAATAAAAAATAAATCTGACCTTAGTTTTCTAACAATATGGATGGTGTGGCAGGCCCCAATAAGAAAACTCTGTGTTTCAAACCAGCACTGTGGGTAGACAGAGAAACAGGACCTGGCTGTGCAGCCTCCAGCCACTGCCAGGCACAGGTGCAGGCTCAGGAGAAACCTGATGCAGCACAGGACCCAGATCAAAATCCGCTTTCCTCTGAATGGGTACTGGGCCTTGTCCTCCTGCAAAGCCTTGCTGGGTTAGTCTTTCCAGACACAGAGGGGTGATTTCCCTACCACAGTGATGTCAACTGAGTTAAGATGTGTCTGTGTAGAGCAGCAATGGTGACCATTTTATGAAGTGCAAAGGCTCTATGTATCTTTCTGTAGAAAGTAAGAGGGAAATTCAGGCCCATCTTTTTTAGTAAAAGCCTTTCTTGTAAACAAAATCTGTGTCACAAATACCTGTCTCAAAATAGAGGTAGGGGTGGGAGAATTTCCAGACAAACTGGAGGCCACAAGGCTGTCCACTGGGCTAGGCAGAGGGTAAGGCAATCTGCAGGCGCAGTACATTACAGACATCTTCAATGAACTCCTCCCCAGCATCTCATCTGAAGGACATAATGACGCAAGTGAGTCATCGTAAAGCATTGCCAACAAGGTCACCCTGTGGCAGTGCTGTAGCCATCATGGGACAAAGGATTCCCTGGTGCTTGTAGGCTGCCTTCCTTCCCCTAGTACTGGGCCTTAAGATAATATGCAGAGTCAGGTGTGGTGGCCCACATCTGTAATCCCAGCACATGAAAGGCTGAGGCAGGAGGATGGAAAGTTCAGGGAAAGCCTATGTACACAGCAAGTTCAAGACCAGCCTGAGATGCACAGAGACTCTATGTCAGTACTCCCACCCACCCACAGAAAGCACATCACAGAACTTTAGAAACCCATACAAGGAGAAGGATCAACCAAGATCTCATAGGACATACCACCCCAGGGTACATAGACTCCACCCAAAATCAGCATCCACCAGGAAAACCCACCATGGACTTATTTGAAGGTAAAATCATTTCATATGTAATGAAGGTTAGGCTGAGGTCCTCCCAGATTAGTGTGGGCTCTGAATCCCATGCCTAGTGTCCTACAAGAGACAGGAGACACAGAGGCACTGGGAGTAAGCAGAGCTCAGCTGGCCCCCAGTGGGCATTCAGCTGCCCTCACACCCTCTGTCTGTAGCTGGTCAGGCATACATAATCCATACCTGAACAGATGGAGTGCTCCATTTTATTGGAATTGCGCTGGTATGATTTGGATTTGAAATCCTGCCCCCATCACAACTCAGCAGCTGAAGGTGTGGTTGCCAGCTAACTTCATGAAGTAGATCAATCCACCAATGAGGTCATCAGACAGCGGGGTGACCTTGCTGAAAAGAGTGGATGACCTGAGGCTCTCTGCCTCTCTCTGCTCCCTGGCTCCCATGAGCTGAGCAATTTTGTCCCTTCTGCCTTCCAGCTGTAAAGTTTCCAACTCACCACACACCTAAAAGCCCAGAAGCTAGGCGAGCATGTACTGGAACCCTTGAAACCATAAGCCAAAATAAATTTCTGATTTTTAGGTTGTTTATGTCAGAATGAAGACATATGAGGTAAGAAGAGAAAACCCTGCAGCACAGCATGGTCTCAACACTCCCAATTTCTCATCTCATACCCCCCTGTAAGGCCATCCAAGGCCCTCACAGGTGTTCCTCACCTACAGATAATGTGAGTCTGTGGGCAACCCTTGTGTGCTTTATGGGATTTAGGGCCCTTATTGACCTCCTTAGACCCATTCTGACCCAAAGGGCTCTGTCCCTTTAGGCTCCCATAGGCTTTGGCCCCCATGATTGTTCCAGCAAAGGCCATATAAATTCATAAGTTGAAAACTTTTCCCTTTCCACGTGGGGGTTGAGTTGCCCTGCTAATTTAAAAAAAATTAACAACAACTCTTGACCACTCCTACAAGTTCTAGGAAAACAGGAGAAACCATCTTGTTCTGCAGCAGTTGTCACCTCTGGGTCTACCCACTACTTTCCCAGTGTACTATCCTTCATAAAGCACTTTCTCAGAATTACATTGTGTTGAATGGGACTTCTAATCCTAGTTTTTTGAGGAATCTCCACACTGATTTTTCACAGTGGTTGTACCAGTCTATATTCCCACCAGCAATGGAGAAGGATTCCTTTATTGCCACAGCTCCTCCAGCATTTGTTATTGGTTGATTTCTTGATGATAGCTATTCTTCCTGGGGTGGGATGAAATCTCAGTGTTGTTGTAATTTGCATTTCTTGAATGACCACTGTTGTTGAACATTTTTTCATATATTTATTTTCCATTTGTGTTTCTTCATCTGAGAAGTGTGTATTCATCTCAGATGCCCAATTTTGAATGGGGTCTTTGAATTTGAAGGCCTGATAGCTTTTAATTCTTTATATGCTCTAGATAGTAATCCTTTGTCTGAGAAACGGCTAAATTTTTCTCCCAATTTCTGGATTTTATTTTCACTCTATTGGTAATTTCTTCTGGGTATTTTCCGAGAAAAAATGAAAATATCATACCACAGTGATATGTGCACCCATGTTTACAGCTGAACAATTTGTAATAGCTAAATCTTAGAAATAACTCAAATGTTCATCAGCTGAGGAATGGATAAAAAAGATGTGGCATTTTTATACAACTCACCTATAAAGAAAGATAAACTTGAGACATTTATAGGTAAATGGATGCAACTTGAAACCATACTTATAAGTGAAATAAACGAGACTCACATGTGTAAACATCATATTGTCTCCCTAGTGTAAGAAACTGAATAAGAAAATAAGATCCAAAAGGTATAATAGATATTGCAGTGAAAAAGAAGGAAACTGCTTGAAAGAAAAAAAATAACTGGGGTTGGGGAAAAGAGAAAAGTAGGAAGGGAAAATAAAGATGTTTATACATACACAAGATAGCTAAGGTAATTGTACTACTAATTTCTGTGAGTTCATCGAAAGGAACAGTTAGTGCTTATATTATTTGATTAATTTTTCATGCTTGTAGCTGGTAATCTGAGCAACTACTCTGAAGATAACAATATGCAATATAACAACCACGGTTAACTTCCAATCATCTTACTTTGAAATTCTGCATTGTTTTTATTATTTTTTCCATCTTTGAAATAAAAAATGAAACAAGAAAAATTACATTGTGTTTCTCTCCCATTGCCGAATCTTCAGCTTCTCCCTCTGAGTTCCTTTTGTGAACCTCCTTGTTAATCTTCTGGGGGGCATCCAAGAGGCAAGATACCACAATACACGCAGGGTAATACAGGTCCCAGCCCAGGCAGGCCCTAACCCTGGTCACGTTCCATCGCAGTGACGTTTCTGTGCACCGCGGGGTGGGGGATACAGCAGTGGTTGGGGAGGAGCTCAGGGCGGCAGGGGCGGCCCGGGCCCTCACTGTGCAGCCCCCTCTGCACAGCGCTGGCACACGCAGATGCTCCTGCAGGACGTGTGGGGCGCACCCTGAGGATGTACTGTGCACCAAGACATTCACTCGCCTTCCACAGTGCACAGCAGTGCATCCCTTTATTTTTGTCTCCCCTTTTGGAGGGACCAGAGCGAACACAGATGCACCTTCCATGTCCTCAGAAGCCCCCCAGGGCACATTAAAATTGTGGAAATGCCACTCCAGAGCAGACCCTCTTCACATCAGAGAGGCAGCCGCAGTGCAGCTATGTGGATTTGGTGACAGAGATGGACCTGGTTTGTCCACCTCCTTTGCCACACCCGGTTTGTCCCGGGAAAGAGCAAGTGCCCAAGGGCTTGTTCTGCTTTGGCTCACGTGGTCACTGACTTCACACTGGAGGACTATTTAGGACTCTAAAGAAAGATAAGAGGAACAAAAGATGGTAAATAAATAGATGAAGAACTTATAGTGAACAGATGAGGCCATCAAAGCCATGAAATGTAACCTAACCATGCTAGAATGCAAAATTTCTGCTTTTCCCAAAGCATATGCAGCCATTATTTTCATTAATCTTTATCCTTACTATGGTATTTTGTCCCTCACATTCCCAGTAAGCTTTTTACCATTTAGAGTTATCTTCCCCGTTCTGTCCTGGCTCCTCACAGTATCACAGTGGGGTGCTGCATTTCTAAAGCAGCTGAGAGGTGCAGCAAAGCACATAGGTGAAAAATGCATTGTCTAGACAGATAGCCGTGTCTCACAGTGCAGGGATTATGGCCATTACATTTACATACTTAAGGAGCTCTCTTCCTCCCTCGGTTATTACAACACACCTCCTTAAAACCACTGAGGAGGCAGGCCAATGCCCTTGCACATGCGTAATAGATGAGCCATGGGAACATCCTTACCGCATGTATGCCATGTTTACGCCACACAAGTCCTCAGTCCCCTGCGAATGCCCAGTCACCTGGAGAGGGCTCAGGGAAGCGTCAGAACATTTGCACTCCTTTGCTATCTCGTGTTCTGTCCAGTTGTGGACATACCTTTAATCCATTTATTCAGCATTAATAATATAAACCAGAGAGGAAGAGGTTGATTGGTTGTATTTGCTTTGCATTGGCAATTATTTAAAATTGGATGTTGAGCACTTTCTAATTAGGCTTGCTTACTGTGAGCAAAAGGAAAGATACAGTGTATGAGGCTGATTATTTTTAAATAGGCAAAACAATAATACATATAATTATAAAATCCGGACGTTACGGCTGGAAATGTTCATGTCTACAATGATTACAGAGTGACTGTTTCATGTCCGAAGCCTTTGGACACAGGGCTGTGAAACCACTCACCTCCTGTGCAAAGCAGCGCCAAGGAGGTATGCGGTGCTAGGGGAACCTTGTATGTGTTTACAAACGGGGACGGTACAGGAGCCCGTCCACTGTGTAGCTTAATTCACACCAGCCACTATGTGAATGAGATGGGAAAAATTATTTCCTGTATCACTGAGGTATCACAACACTAAGTGAATTGCTGGCTCGGGACTATGGAAAATAATAAAGTGATATTGTCCCCACTGCCACAGCCAGCAGAGACATTGCCTGTGTGGTCTTGCTCCAAGCTTTCTGGGAGCAGCTAACATTCAAATGACAAGCAAACGCCAAGCTGCTTCAGTAGAACACATTTTAATGAGCCCCCACCATAATATTGTATTTTAAGCGGCCACTTTTAGCTCTTCAAAATTAAGTCCTCTAATTAGAGGCCTGTGATGAAGTCAGTCATCTCCCAACTATAAATTATAATACATATTCATAGTTACATGAATTTTACTTTCTATGAAACAGCTCTTATGCAAACAGTAATATTTGCATGTCAGTAGAGGATAAAGGCAATTAATTTCGAAAATGATCAATGGGAAGGATGTCCTTTTCCCTCCATATCTGGTTTATTTATGTGTTCCCATTAATTATGCCCAATTTTCTGTTGGCACTTCTCTTCCTAATGTAATTCAATTTAAGAATATCTTTCTAGAGACTTATTAATAGGTAGGGTCATTTATATTGTGTAGCACAAATATTTTATAATCCACTAATCTTGACAAAAAGGCAATGCCTTCCTAATAAAAAATGTATGAGGAGTAATGGTTCCCTATTAATAACTTATTAGGTCAGATCACACAGTTTGAAGTGTCTATTACACTTTAATTTTATCAGATTTCTTCCTCTGGAATTGGCCACACTTCCCTTATCTTTTGATTGTGATTATTTTTGTACCAATTCTGTCTCTACAACCTGAGCCGTCCTCTGTGGTGACAGGGTAGCAGGAGGTAAAGACCTCAGGACTCTGCTCCAGCATTTCCTTGTAGAGTGAATTCTATTTGTCTTAAAGCATCCTCTCATTCCTCTTAGTAACACAGATCATTACCTGACCCTTGATTACTGTTGACGCACAAGTCCTCAACAATAGGCTTTACTCAGAAAACACATACATATAGAAAATTCAAATATAATTTCAGATTTGTAGAAATCATGAAATGGATTTATGGACTTCTTAGGAGTCAAAGAAACACAGTGTAGGACCTATAGTGAAGTTCACTTTACTTTAGGTCCATCTTGATATTTTGACTAATAACGTCAACTGGGTGAATACAGTTTTTTTAAATTGGTGTGTCATGTGCAAAGTTTGAAGTAACAAAACCTATTTGATTTGCCCTTTTAAATTTTTCAAACTACACTTTTAAAAAAGCCTTCTCCTGAATTTGCAGACTTTCCTGAGGCCCTGTGTGAAGAGTCTTCCACAGTCCCTGCCCTCACGTGACTCACACCTAGAAAGAAATACAATACATTCAGAAAACATTGACAGATTTTTGAGATATGTTTTCCCATGTATCAAGTGGGCAACTGAATAAAGTTATTTAAAAGCTCCTCTTCAACTCTAATTTTTGTAGCTCTATGAGCCTGATGAGAATGTGTGAATTATGCCTAAGTACATGCAGAGCTAAGAGTGATTTGCGATAAGGAACTAATTGAGTCACCCAGGAAGGAGGAAGGAAAGGTGTGCCCTTGGACTATATCCTGCTTGAGACATGTGATGCTGCACAGATCGTGCCTGCTGGCTGGGGGGCTGCTCATCACAGCAGAATAAAGGTGAAAATTACCCTCGGGACCAAAGGTAGGCTGGGTGATTTCTCACAGGTCACTCTTCGCTGACAGGCCTGTGCCTTGAGAACCTCTTTTGAAGATAGTTGGATGGTAGGATTTGGAATTTAACTGAACTTTGAAGGTTCAGTAATGAAAGATGAAAAACAACCAAATTAGATTAAAATAAGTATCAAATTTGCAAAAACAGTATAATGAATAACTCTTTACAGAGCACTATTAGTTTGGATGAATGCATGTATTAAGCTTCAACAAAATACATCCTATTTGTGCTAATACCAAATTATGCTTGATTTTAAAAATATTGGCAAAAATTAATCAAGGATTTAGTGCTCCATTCTTTAAAGGTATTTTGTTTTTACCTGTTTTTGAAAACATTTTTATAATGTGTTTGTTTTGTTAGGTTTTATTATAATTATCAATATCTTCCTACAAATCTCATGATGTAGAAATTCATTTGAATGAAATAAATTGGATAATATAAATAAATAATATCATCCTGATCATTGCACATGCATTAAGCTTTTGTATATGAGTATATGTTGTTCAGTACACGTAAGTGCATCCTTTGGACAAAGGCATCCAGATTGATAGACCTACTAAAATTTAATTCCTTTGTATTCAGCTCGTAATTATTGACACTACACCCTGATTCAATATACAAGCACACTTCTAGATCTAGGGACATAGATTCAAACAAAGGTAAGTTGCACAGTCTTAGACCTGAGAAAAGGGCAGGACCTGAACTTTGATAAGCATAGATGCTGGGTCAAAGTCTTTCTCTGACATGCTTTGATCAAGTCCTCCACACTCTGCAGAGATGATCTTCAGTACTGTGGATTTGGACAGGAAACTCTGTGGTTGAATCATTTACTCAACTTCATACACATAAAAAGAAAACTCAAAAAGTCATAATTTAGCCCAGGCCTACATTGCCTAAATAATAATATATTATTTTATTAAAAACAAAATATTTAAGTAGTCAAAAGATAACAACTGTATGGGAGAAAGGCGGCTTAGATAATTAGTATGACATCCAGATACATTGCTGCTGGTTAATTGGCGGGGACACACTTTGGAGAGAAGACTCTCGATGCTATAAGAATAACCCTCTGGTCAACAGCCATGCAGGAGTTTCAAGCACGTGGAAGAGCTCATCAAGCAAAAGGAAGAGACAAGGTGCACTGAAGGGGAAAGTTAATGGCTATCTTAGGAAGCAATAGTAGGTAAGTGAACATATGTGCAGAACACATTGAGTACTGAACTGAGAGACATATTTTCCCTGTAACAACTCGAACTTTTTATGTTTTGAGCCAGATTCTTGCATGGCCGTCCTGTCAAATAAAAGGTCATTAATTTCCAATGATCTTCAAGGATGCACTAAGGTAAGAGTTAAGCTGCTGATGCTGTAGAAGAGATAAGAACTTAGAAAAGACACCGGTTGATCAGAAGTCTCCTTGGAAAGGAAAACACACATAGAAAACACTGGAAAGCAGCAACTAATGTGGAGATACGTAAGGGAGGAAGACCATGGGCAAGAAGTTGGAGCTGATGAAGATTTGTGCCTGTGTGACCCAAGGGAAGCTGGAAACAGTGACCTGGAACAAGAAGAGGAAACGTAGGATGAGAGTTTGTTCTTTATTATCCAGTCTGTGTCCAAGAGGCAGCAGGTAACAAGGTGGTTAGATTGTGAACTTGGCCTTGTTTAGCCTTCACAATAGTGGTTTATATCTTCAGGATGAGTCATCTATCCTGAAAAGAAGTACAATTACGTAGAAATAAATGTGGGCAAATGCTACTTGCATGAGAATTAA
Organism: Dinomys branickii; assembly: GCA_004027595.1. NCBI lineage: Eukaryota > Metazoa > Chordata > Mammalia > Rodentia > Dinomyidae > Dinomys > Dinomys branickii. The sequence goes on along the minus strand of PVLD010006546.1, from coordinate 70,476 downwards.
AGAAGAAAGAGGAGAGAGCAAAGAAGCAGATCAGCAGGGGGACCCGAAGGACTGTGAGTATTTACAGAGGCACGCTCTAGAGAGCCCAGGGCTACAGAGCAGTCCTGAGGCACCAGGACCAAGAACTTCCATTACTGACTACATGGTTTCTAATCACTTCTGGGAGGGAATTTCAAGGAAAACTCCATGATCTATATTGAAGGGACTTAAATCATGCTGGTTTATATGGAGCTAGAAACAATGGAATTAATGCACTTGTTTAAAGCAATGGTTTACAAAAACAGCAAGATTGACCAGTAGCAGCAAGGACCAGTACAGACAAGATGCATTCTCTGCACATTTTCTTAGCGTGGAAAACAAAATTTGAAGGCAAGAACTAAGTAGGGAAAGATTAAGAGAAGAGATACTAGTATCATGTAGAAAGGGAGAGGGATCAAGAAAAGGTAGGAACGAGAGAGTGAGAGTGAGAGCTGTGGGGGGGAGAGAGAGAATGCCAGAGATGAGTGTGTGTGTTTCTGAATTTATTCGCTTTAAAATAAACACAGTACCTCTTTAACTTGAGCTGAGAAAAGGAGGAAGTAGCCTAAGGAGCAGAGATTGGCTTTCACGTGCAGAATAATGTATGATCATAGAGGATGGCATGAGCATTCTTGCTCATTTCTATAGGGGAGAGAGGAGCTTCTCCAGAGGGACAGAGGGTGGGATGATATTGAGGGCTTAGAGGAGATGGGTTCTCACTGACAGATATCCATGAAGACCTAAAGGTGCCAGGCAGAGGTCTTAGCACTAGAAGTCTGGAAATTCTTCTTGGAATTAGACAATGTTTGGCGAGGTGACTCAAAGGACCACCACGCACAGAGAATCAAGGGTGCATTGCTTTGTGCAATGTGGTTCAGGTCAGGAATGGAGAAGTGATACTACATGCAGCCTAGCTGTCAGGGAATTGATTTATGAAACAGGACAGAAGTCAAGTGGGCCCAAGAGCCCAGGACATTATCTAGGATATTGTTGAAGTAGTTGATTACAACATCTGATTGGTGAAGAATCTATTACTTTCAGCGAACACTTTAGTGTTTATAAAGCACTTATATATCCTTTATCTCAGAAAGTCAAATGTAACCATAAAGAGGCTAATGGGCTGGATGAAGTGGGGTGAATTAAGTAATTTGCGATCACAGTCAAAACAGAGCCAACTCATAAGAAGAATCAAGTAAAGGGGCTGCAATGGAAGATGCAAAAGCTCTGCTTGAGACTGTGTGGCCTGTCTCATCATATTAGGACCAAGCAGATGGACCAGCCAAGATGTGTGTCTTTATCTTTCTACAGGAAGAAATGTGGGCAGGTATGGGGACTGCTGGATAATGCTAATGGATTGGAAGAGGGTGTGGATATTTGGGTCAGAATGTACATAAACAACTCTTTAAAAAATATTAAGCCTAAAAGGAATCACAGTTTGAAACTGGTTAAGATGTACAACTAAGTCTTATTTTATTTGGTTCTTTTTCACATTTACTGTCTGAATGGAAAATATTATTTTTCAAACAATAATCATGAAGAAAGCACCAAAAAAATGGTGAGCACCTGAAAAACAGAGAAGCAGTTTCTCAAGAACAGATCATTATATTGAAAGGAAGACAGCACTGGGTCCGGAGAAAGTGTGAAGTCACTCAATAGATGGACTTCACCATGCTCTTCCCATGGATTAACTTGAATTGCTATGTTCCCAATTCAATAATATTTCTATTCAAATTGAGAATGGACATTTCCTGATCATATTATTCCATGAACATGTTTTTAAGATCAGAAGAGATAAACTTCCTCTGACTAGAAATCTCTCTCAGTTATCTTATATTTTTAATTATAGTATGACAACATGTATTTGAAATACTACAAAATTACTTTCTCAGATTTTGAGAACAGATTCTATAATGTCACTAACAATTTTTACTTGATTAATAATTTTATCAGATTGTTCCACCTGTGAAAATTTTGATAATTCCCAGTAAAGGAATTTCAAATTCACAAACATTCAGACTGTAAAATATAAAATAAAATGCACAAAGCAGGGACAGGATCTGTCTTGCTAGAAAGAGCTCTCTGGAATTCAGCATGCTCACTCACCCTCCATCTCTCCAGAGTCTGGGCCACTAGGCGGAGGTTTGCTTTGCTACTCTGCAGTTCACTATTGCATTACTGGCTTGTGTAAGCATGTGCATGGCATCATCATAGCGTGGTTCCTTCTAGGACACATGAGCTTGCTCTGTTCTGTATGAACCCAGTGCTTCTTAGAGTGCCAGGCAGTCATCTGCATACCCTACTGTGGAAAACCAGCTTCTCGCCCTTACGAGGCACAGCACATAAGAAATGCAAACAACAGTCTCGTGAAGGTGGCATGGAATGGCACCCCACAACACTGTAGGTGGAACAAAAGCCCTGTTTTGCCATTTGCAGCATCAGCAGCTGCAGGCTGATGCATTTGGCTTTCTGTTAAATAGAGGCTGGAGTGTAAAAATAGACACTGGTATTTATTGGAAGCTGAAGCCTGTTGAAGTTTTACAGATTTAGAAAGTTCACTAATCGCTATCAATTAAAAGCCCTGCCTTGCTCTTGCAGACATTATTCACAATAGCGCACATAATGGCAGGGCTTTGGGAAATATGTATCATGGCTAAATGTTGAGAATAATGAAGTTTAAGCTGATAAAGATTTTACAAAGTGTTTTAGTTTGTGTAAATACAAAGGAAATAGACACTAGAGCCTCATTGCCGGACTGTACTTATCTCAAGCAACAAATGCCAGGTGTCCTATAATACTTTTGAACCCCGATACACTTTTAATAAATTTTAATCAGAGTGACTTTTAGATTTTACACTAAAAATCAAAGAAATATTAAAAATTCCAATCAAGCATGTAAATATACAAATATGTGTATACACATTCAAATGTACATACATATGAGTATCGCTATATAAGTAACTGCATGCTTATTAACAATAAAGTTAATTACTTTCATTGTCAAGTCTGCATTTTTTGCTGAAAATCAGAATTAAAGATCAGATTAATCAAATGTTCTGTTTGTCTAAGACTATTGCTGTATGTGTGTTCATTTACAAACATTGACTGCTTCTCATGGGCACTTTGCTTTTTGTTCTTTGTTTTGTTCACTGTGGGTTTTTTTTTTTTTGGTGGTTCTATAGTTGTAAGCCACATCCTTATCCCCTTTTTAATTCTTTTTTTGTTTTGTTTTGTTTTGAGACGGGAGCTGGCTAAGTTGTCTCAGCAGGGCTTGAACTTACAGCCTTCATGTCTGAGACTCTCAGAGCACTGGGATTACAGGTGAGTGGCACCATGCTTGGCTTCTTGAGCACTTTGCAAATGGTGACTTAGCAGGCCCTTGTTCGATGGTGAGCTGTCTGATATATCACCCTTACCCCAGCAATACCAGCAGGGGTTGTGTTGAGAGTGCACATCTACCTGGGAGCAGCAGGTATGCAGTGAGCTCCATGGGAAGACAGGGTTAGGAATGGCCGCCTGTGCTTTATGACACCTGTTCTGTGAAAAACTCAGGCAGCACTGTTTCCTTACCTTCTATCACCAGCACAGTGAGGCAGCTGGAAATTGCTCTAAAAAGAAGAATAGCAGAATGGAAAGCACATTCCACAATGACAATAATGCTGCCATTAAAGATTGATGAAGATTTTCAATTAGAAGCTACCCCATTCCGAGCTGCTCACATGGGTCTGCCCACTACGGCAGAAGAGGCAAGGTCATTATGAGCCCTTGGATTCAATCACGACAAGTTCACTCACCTGACACGAGCTGGTATTACATACAAAAAACTAAATTAAAATAACATTATGGGTGAATCAACTGCACAGGCAAAGGGAAGTTCAGAATGAAGGACAGAGCAAATCACACACTAAGGGTAATTTGATTTATCATCCCTTTTTTTGCAAAAATACTTAATCTTTTGCCCATCCTGGTTGATAATGTAACCTTGAAGAAAGAGGGCAACTTCTTCCTAACAATTATGGTATCTGATATTCTACAGTAAACTTAAAGATATATCATTAACAGCTTGGTAATTCTTATGCAAGAATAATGTGCCATATATAATGCACAGCTACATGGTCAAAGGTATTATCATTTCATAAATTTTCACAAGAGGATTGAAGCTGTATCTACAGAACTGTATAAATATAAGAAAAAATAGTGAACACATTATCACTGATTTTAGTGTCTTGCATATTGCACTTATGAATAGAAAATTAAACATTCGTGATGATAAAAATAAGATACACATATTTGTATTACACTCATAATATGAATACTTATACTATCACATATTTATAGCTATAAGTATTTGTATTTGTTAAAATATATTTTACATATATAAATATATATAACATATATACATATCTTATTTTTCTAGTTTCTGGTCTCTAAAAGAGATTTTTCAACCTAATACCACTTATATAGGTTCAATTACTTATGTCTCCAAAATCTAAGTTATTAATAATTTATATATTTTAAAATTTTGTCTTCAAGTGAATAAAAGGCACATTGTTTTATATTGAAGGTGTAATGATTTTTTAATTATGAAAAGTTAATTGTATACCAAAATAAATTCTACAGCATGAATAAAAAGTCACTTAAAATTGTTACTAATTTTTAAAAACAGATACTATATTTTCTTTACAATAGCATTGCACATCCTTCTTAAATGCGATTTGAAAATCTTTGGTGACTAAGCGCGGAACCGTCGCCCCACTTTGCCCACGGCCCTTGGCTCTCCAGCCATGTGATGAGGTCAGGCACAGGGGTTCTGCCCCCCAAAGGACTCCGAACTGGACTTTCCAAGGCTCCAGCGCTCTCTGCCCGACTTGGCGGTGCGTAGTAAATCTCTGTAAAGATTTTCCGAGCATATAGCACATTGCAAAACGTCATTTATTACTGCTCTAATTAAAGATAGTATTGCTATTATCTTTACTCACAGCTTCTATACAAAGTTTCTGCCTGAAGCAGCTGGGGGCGAGCTCCGAACAGAGTTTCCTAGGAACGCGCTCGGGGCTCAGCCGCAGCCCAGGGTGCAGTTCGGAGCCCAGCGCCCGCACCGCAGGCGGCGCCGCCCCCACGCCCGGCCAGCCGTCCCGGCGCTCAGCCCAGCGCAGCTCGCCCTGCCCCTATTTTCTCGGTCGAGGATAGAGCAGGATCGAGAGGCTGTTGCTTCGTGAACCTCTACCTTCAAAACCTCGCTTTCTGTGGCAAGCCGAGTCAGCCGGAGCGCGGCGCCGCGGCGGGTGCAGCCCTTCTGCCATGCGGTGGCGGCATTGAGCTGGCTGCGAGCGGCTGCGTCCGTGGGAGGAAGGAAGGGGTCGGTTTCGCTGCCACAGGGTGAGGCCTTGAAATATACGCTCAGAGATGAATCTGCGGTGCATTTTCTAACACAAACTTAACAGTCAAAGTATGATTTCATCCAGAAGTCCTGTTTCTACTCATTAACATGAGCAGACACTCGGAGTTAGACTTTTAATGGCAAACCACAATCCTACCACATTCGCCTGTTTTCATTCCCAAACTCTCAGGTTCCAAGTATCTCGTAGGTCCTTCACTGGCTGAAAATACGGCAACCCTTCCATTTCATCAGCGGGTTATTCTAATAGTCAATGTAGCGCGGCTTACATAAAGCGCGTTTTTAAGCTGCCCAACCTCATTTCTGGAGCTTCACAAAAATAAAATATTGTTCAGGAATTAGCTTCATATGAAAACAAAAAAAGGGGGACTCATAAAAATTTGACGATGTATTTGCTATAAATAGAAGCCACCCATTGACATAGAAGCATAATTTTGATGACATGATACACTATACTTACAGAAACAAATTGAAAAAAGTACTTATCTGTAATACTTCCTGTCATGAATGACGTATTTACCTCAGACATAATGACAAAATGGTCTGTTGCAAGTGTATGTCACAAGTATATTATATTTTGACTATGTAAGTTATTTCCATATGTATATTTTATTTCAAATTTTCATACAAATATTTACTTCAAAATTCAATACTGCTCAATACTAATAATGGGCTGGGTTTTTTTTTGGGGGGGGGCACAGGAATAGAACTCAGGACCTTGCACTTGCTAGGCAGGTGCTTGTGCCACTGAGCTATATCCCTGGCCAATACTAATGGTTAAATACAAGTGGAAAATACTTTTCACCTAAAGCCATCTCGTGGGCATTAATACAAGCCAGGCAGGTGTCCCAAGCTTGCATGAATAGCTTACATATTGTGTTTGTGAACAGAAAATTAAACATATTTGTACTGATAAAAGTAAGCTGCACATAATATGTATATTAATGTTTATCACACATATTGCATTTCCAGTTATAAGAGCTTGTAATGTTAACATACACAGCTTCATGCTGGGGGCAGAGAACCCGGCTCCGTGAGCCTCCCTCAGACCCCAGCCCCCTGAGACAGGGTAATACGCACAGCCTTCCACGCGCCCTCCGGGTGCTGTTGCTGTCTGACTTTACTCCCTCACCAACCTTACTTCTTGGTAAAAGGAAGACGGAGAGACTAAAAACCTCAGCACAGTATATGCAAAAATCCGCTCTTGAGCAAGCCCTATAACTCAGCAAGGGGTTGAGGGAACCCTGCACCTCTATTTTGTCCTGCGGAATAGCATGTACCTTGCCCAACCTCAGTGGTCTTATTGGAAAACGATGTTTACTCATAGATTCACCATTTATCTTAAAAATACATCCTGGGGATCTTTGATCATGTCTAATCCAGTCAAAGGAATAAAGTCTGGTTCTTGAAAAACTTACAATAATGTGCGCTTCAATCGAGTACTTCCATGTTCAGAGTAGTGCTTTACAAAGTACAAAAGGAATTTGCAGAAAAATTAGAAGTATTGGCGTCAGCTTCAGTTATTTAAAAGCATTTTTAAAAATTTTAGATTCTAGATTCACTTACTGGATTTAATGCAAAAAAAAAAAAAAAAAAGATTGAGAGTACCTGAAGGTGTGTCTCATGAGGTTGAAGGGTATAAAATTGCAGCTGTTTTTGCCATAAAGATGTGTTCATGGTTAAAGGCGCAGAAGACTCAGAACAGCGGTCGAAACAAGGATAATTTTGCTATTATTGTAATCTCTGAGCCTGACACAGGGCCTAACACGGGCTGGGCCCACAGCAAACAAGTTGGAAATGGGAAGCTGATAGGCTGATAGGCATCACGTGGGCCCTCCTGGAAACTTGGCAATCTCTCCCATGGGTGGACGTTCATCAGGCTTGGGGTCTGCTGCCCACATGACCAATGGGTTCACTAGCTAGGGTGGGTCTGTCCTGTGAGGTCAACTCCATGAGATAAGAAATTAGGCTGATGTTTGTATTTAACTCCCTCCTGAGGTTAGGCAACAGTTTTAAAAGAAATTGGAAGATTGTGAAAGTTTCCAAATTCCATAGGAACCGTGGACCATCATTTGGCTGCAGGAAAAGTCAATGGCTATACTGTCGCTGATGGATTTGATGGGTGGTGTTTCTCATTGCCAGCAGGCTGCTCCCGCCCTGGGCAGTCTCATGAAAGAAAACATGGGCTCCAAACAAACTTGTTGGAGAGTCTAGATGCTCTTTGGCGGCACGACTACTCCTCTACCTGTGGTTACACATGGATAATCTTCAGTCTGTACAGAAATTTAACAAAATTAAAATTGGTCACATTTGCATATGGAGAATGATAAACTCTAATATGTAAAACATTATATACATGCATATACATTTATGGGTATATCTACACATATTCATACATGTAAACACAGACACATTTGAATACATGTATTTAAAGTTCATATGTCCATGTAGATTTAACACAGCTCTACTACACATACAAATATATAACATTTAATACTGTATGTGTATGTAATATAGTAAAAGTATAATACAGGAAGAGAAATATGGCCACCCATGACCTGAAATATTTGAAGGCAGATGTACAGATTAATTTATTCACAAGTATATATTGAATATATTTGTCTTGTCTTTGTGTTACAAGGACAAAATAGTGAAAATGAATGCATGGAGCTAAAGCTTATAGGAACAAATAGTATCAAAATAATTCCACAAATAATGCTTAAATTATATTTTCACTAAATATCAGAGTATATCAACTGTACATATACATATGTATGAGAATCTTTTCATATTTACCATATTTTGGAAATATAAATAGTTACAATTGACTTTCTTTGTGAAATGCTTTGGACTAAACTTTCATGAAGATACAACTGAATAAGCTTAGTGAAAAAAGGCAGTGTTGTGATAAAACTAACAAATGAAATTTTAATATTTATGGGAATGTAATACAGTAGCTGGATAACATTGTAAAATTTTAGTTAATGAATCTGATACCTCAAATTACCAAAATACTGGTTTGGATAGATATTAACAAGAAGTATTCTGACTGGATTTTGTCCTTTACATGGATATTTACTATTTTACTGCTAGAAAAATTGAGAAAATAACTTAAATAATTGCGTTTTACTGACTCTACAGTAATCTTTCTCTCCTTGCCTTATTAAAGCCTTTTCTTTATGCTTCCCTTTTGATTTTCTTCCTTTCCACCTTTGCTGACCAGAACGAGCATCCTAATCAGAGGTAGGGTATTTGGGGGCTTAATCTTTACAGTGTTTAGCATTAAAATCATGTTGCCCTGAATTCTAAATTATCTTTATCTTCCCTGACGTTTCAAGATCCCTTCTGAGAACTATTTTTTGGTGGTGTATTGTTCCTCATGTCCAGATCCTTAATTGCATGACCATCAGGAGAGTGATATACAGTATATTTAAAGATCACACGCTGCTGTAAATCTCAGGCACAGTGACGTGGTTTATAAGGCAAATTACAACTCTATTGGACTCCTTTACAGAGATTAAGATTGTTCCTTTTGTTGACTCTATTTGACCACAGTAGATAATTATAAAAATAAAAAAGCTGACTTTTGATAAAAAAAAAATGATGAAATAAAGAGTTCTAAGACCGAGGTACACACATTTTGGTGAATTTACATAAGAAAGTTAAGAAAATGTTCTGGCATAAATTTAATCTGTAAATTGCACTCTTGTCATCTTGTACTTTATTAATACATAATATGAAGCAAATGAAAGAATCTATTGCACTTGTGATCTGAGGTGTCTGGGGGGCTGGACAAGCTCCGCACCTATGGGAATGCAGTCACGGTGGTTTACCGCTCCACATCCACCCACTGTACTTCTCTCTTCCAGCGCCTAAGCCCTGCGCATATTGCTAATGTATCCTCCAATATTACATCTCAAAGTGAAAATTTCTGCATCTGAAAATTCTGGGAATATTTATTTTAGCTCTCATCAGGGTTACATTCTCTTTCATGACTACATAAAGGGATTGATCTCCACCAATGTGAATTCGGTATCTGAAGCTGACAATTGCCCACATATGAACAGCTAATTTGGTCACTAGCTTAAGTGTGAAACATATTTAATATCCCCCATCTGTCATAGTATTCTAAGTTAGCCTGAAATAACTAAAAGAGTTTTATGTCTACTTGAGAAACACAGTGCTGTCCTTCTAAATCTTACGGTGCTCACCCTTCTCAGTCATGACTCCCAGTACCATCTGCGGGTCTGTGTCTCCTCTATTTCCTCTTTTGTGCACCTTGACCCTGGGGCTGTGTGGATTTTAAAATCTGTTATGCTTCTCTTATTAGTTTACATCATATAGAATCCACTTTATGTTGTTACCCACCAGGAAAATATTATTTTATGAATTTTTATTTTTCAATTTTGAGGCCAATAAATTAATTGTATTTGAAAAAGTTACTTTAAAAAAATGTTTAAAAGTATGTTCAACTTTTATCAGCAGGTTTTCAAATCCAGTTTATTAAAACACAGAAATAACATTAACTTAAGATTTTCTGGTAACTTTCACACTTTTTACTTTGAGAGAGAATTATAGGAAAGCAGATAAGCTAATATTATTCTTATTCTATCTTATTTGATAAAAGGGGGAAAGTAAATTGATTAAGAATAACTTAAATAGCAATAGCCATATTAATTTACTTTTAAAAATCAAGCAACGAGTGTGCCATAAGTTTATGACATGTAAAACTTCAGTCTTCTTTAATGCATTAGTAACATGTTTTTTAAAAATCTTTTTTATTCTTATTAATTTTGCATTTTAACTCAAAATGAAAAATTCAATGATAATTGACCAGCTCAGTAAACAATGGATGTGGGATTTCATAATATTGATCAATACTAAGAGTCCTCTCCACCAGTTCTCCTGGAACCTCAGCAGAATAACTAATACAATTGGATATTGGTGGGATGTCACATGCTCTTTACGATGGACAAGGAACCCCAATACTCAACATCACTCCTCTGTGTGTGAGTGTATGTGTGTGTATTCACGGGATGAGTGGAGAGTTTTAGGAAAATGAGACCTTGTCCAGGTCATTATTAGCTTCAGAGTCAACAGCTTGCCAGAATTTCACTTGTTTCTTTGTTACTTGATTCACACCACATCACAAGTGCCAATATTACACAGGTTTCTTCATATCAATCCCGTTTCTCAGACAGGAGACAGGAGACTGTTCTATGCATAATGCCTGCCTGGCTCCCTACAATGAGGAAGTGCGTCAGCAGCATGTCTCAGACAGTTGATCCTATTGACACTAAACATTGCAAATTCACCTGCTCTGCACATGGCTGCCCTCAGGGGCCAGCTTGTTGCCCTGTCATATAGGCCTCAAACCAGAAGAGCCTCTAGAAACTTGAGTAGTGCACCAGGTTTTCCATGCAGCCTGGGGTTTCTGATTGCAAATATTGAACCAATAATTGGAAATTTTGAGCTTTGCTGAAGGCATGTGTCAATATGCTATGCATCTTGATTGAATTTAGCACTCTTTCAGGTCTATGTCTTTGAGCAACATTCCCTGTAGTCAAAGATTAGGTGCCCTTGTAGGGGACAGAACTTACTGTATATGTCATTACAATTAAGGTTATAAATTTCATAAGTCTTTGAAAAATTGCCTTTGTTCACTCCCATACTAAACATTTAGTGCCTATTAGCACAATTTTGTGTCACTAAAGTACACGAGGAAATTTAGAAACAGGCAATGTTTTTATCAATACAGACTGGAAATGAAAATGAATGGGCAAATATTCATCTGTAAGCATTTAGTATTCAGAATATTTGATAAATGAGAATTCTATATCTAGACTTGACACAAACCTAACAGAGTAGTTAGGGTAAGGGTTGCAAGCAATTCACTCAGTCTAGTATGTAGTTCTGTCTCATTTTCTGTGCCATTTGTAAATGGAATCAGAGCTACCTTTACGTGGCGTATGCTCATTTCCCAAAACTAGAGTCATCAGAATTTAAATTCTAACAGCCAATCTTGATGTTTTACTAGTGTTCATCAAAATCTCTCAGGTTGTAAATAATGTACTATTTTTCTTAATGGGATCACAGACAACTTTTTATTCCATTTCTAAGAAATAAGCAAGAATTAAGAAGGAAAGGAACGGAAACAACTTGAGCAGTTGCCCAGAGTCAAAGGTCCATAGGCAGGTGTACCTCTGTGACAGAGAACGTGTGACCAGATGCCACCTGAGAGGGCAGGCAGAGGATCCCCTCTGATAATGTCCCCACTTCTAGCACAGCCCCTATTGAGCAGAAGCCGAGCAGTGTTTGGCACAGCAGATGGCATCCACAGTCCTTTGTCCCAGGGTGACATCAACTGTCTTGAGACCACTGTGCAGCAGAACAAGAAAGAAAGCAAACTGGAAAGCTAGATTTGAAATACTTTTCTATATCCTTCCATTTGTGTGTGTGTTTCACTCTATTGTTGATGGCCTTGGTTCATCTGCAGTTTTTCTGTGCCATTGGTAGTATAGTCAGTGCCTCCACCTAGAAAACCACATGGAATCAATTTTTAGTATCTTGAATAACTGTATCTGGGGCCAGCAGCTAGGTTTTTGATAGCTATGGTTGCTAGTGTCTTACAGAATATGAGAGACAGGTAGGTAGAGATATACATATGTACAGACAGATCAACTAGTCCTATTTATTAGGTTAGATAACATCTCAAAAGTGACCATCACCCTACTATTAGCTTTATTTGAGAAATGTGTATTACCTATGACTTTTGCTCACTGTGATGCCCCTCCTATTAGCAGAACCTCCCACCATGTTGGAAATGGCCTATACCAGCATCAGCAAGAAGTACCCAACACTTCTTGGTGCCCAGGACCATCTTCCAAAACAGTGGTGTGTATATCATTTCTGTCTCTCATCTTATCTCATTGTGCTCTAGAGAGCATTGCCCCTGGAAAAGTTTGGTGTCACATCTGTCTGTAAGGAGACCACAAGGGCCTTCTGGGAGGTTAGTTGCTCACATCACCATTTTGGGTCTCCATATTTATTTGAACCCAGGCACATGAGAATATCATGTATTTCCTTCAGAAGTAGTTACTTCTTTATTTTTAACAATAACTCATTCAAAACTATACTTATTGAACATGTGTTTTGTTTTTGAAACTGGACTACACTTTAAATTTCTGTATAAAATTTTATATAGGAATATGTTTATGAATTTATTTGTGGTTTTAGAAAATAACAGATGAAGACACACAAGATATACTTGCACATATGGTTAATAAGGTGTCCTATTGGAATAAAAATTATGTTGCTCTCTTGAAAAACAAAACAAGAGATAATCTAAGTGGAGATGGTGGGCTTTGACTTGGTATCATCTTTGGGTCTACACAACTGCTTAATTGGTTCTCTATCCTCTTACCCTGGTCATGAGGAATATTTTTGGCCATCCATGTGGCTGTACTGCAAATCCAAATTCCAATATGCTACAAAATTCATTCTTCTTTCCACTTTGAATTAATAGAATAATTCATATAATCTTTGTTTGTTTTTTTGATAATTAACTTCTTAAACACAGTGCTATTGCCTTTGAATGAACCCTGGGGATTTCAACTGTTTCCACTGCTTTGCTGATTACCTGACTACCTGACTACCTGTGATCACCACCAAGGAACACAGTCCCCATGCTTGTTATCAAAAATCTATTTATCAGTGGAGAGTAAAAATTAGGAACCTGTGATCTTCTTAGGCTGAGAGAGAGAGAGAGACAGACAGACAGAGACAGACAGAAATAGAGAGACAGAGAGACACAGACAGCGAATTACTGATTCTGCTACATCTTCTCTACAGTTAGAATAGCACATGCTTATTTATTTTCCTTATGGACAACCTTGTTGGATTGTTGGCACCAGGAGAGTGAAGCAGGGCTGGCTTCCTTTTCTGTATCTCTGCAAAAGTACTGCTGTTTTGTGTCCTACAATCGCACCCACTGAAGATATGTTTATCAATCAGTCAGGATCTTGCTCATAATCAAATCTGCCTACAGAGGTCTCCCTTACTAGAAAAAAAGGGACATTTCTTACTTCTGGGTAGAAGTGTGAGTAAAACGATGTGATGATGTGAACTCTTCATTGTGCCACTCATGGTTGAGGCGAATGTGAGCATAATCTGTATAGAAATAACTACTGCATTAAAATATAGGATGCAAGATCCATTTTCAAAATTTATTTTGACCATTAAAATTCATTTTTATTTGAAAATGTTTCGTTGATAACTTTGTTAAGTAATACTCAGATCATTGTATCTCCTCCCAAATGTTAGATTTTCTTAATATTTAGTGATCTCAGATTAGACAAGTATACTTCAGTCATTATTCAGATTTAAAGACATAAATAAAGCATATATTTATAGTACAAATATACATTCTGGTTTTAGTGGTGAAGTAAAGTTTGAATGAATTCTGTGAAATCTGTTGCTAAATCAGATATATGTTGAAACTTTTATATTTTATTATTTGATAGTATCCTTTATCAGCTTTCAATGTAACCTTACACTGTATTTTAATCTACTCTTGGGAGTTAAGATTTGAGGTTGTTTCCAACTTAACTTTGGGAAGCTTAGCCCATATTCCCCGCTCTAGTGTGACCACTTTGTGGTCTCCGTAACTAGGCGGAAAAAGGTCAACATGTTTTGCTCTATTGCTCCAAGTCCAGAATGAAGTAAATATTTCCACCCCCAAGGAAGCACTGGTTTGGGTTGCTGTGAATTTTACTAACAAGAAGACAGAAAGTGGACCAGCACTGACTGAGCCTCCTGAGATTGTCAGGTGCTGGTTCTCAGTGAGCCTCTCCTATCTGACTCTCCTCCTGGCACAAGCATGGTGTTCATCACCCTGCTGCAGGCAGAAACTGGCCTAGTCATTCCAGTGCTACTGTCTCAAATGCCTCTTCCATCACTCTGTGTTTTAATCCATATCACCTACTTGGTTAATGGCCTCACTGAGGGATCAGAACTCTATTTTCAAATAACTCACTTTCTATTAGAGGAGGGAGCAGATGGCAGCAGTTGTGCTGTGTCCAAGGACATGTTCAGCAAGAATCTAAGGAATGACAGCTCTTCCAGCTTGAAAGCTCTGGAAGAAACTGACCATGTGACTAGACCCTAAAGGAAGTGGATTGTTTCCTCACTTGAGCAGTTGAAGAAGGGGGCTGGTGTGGGAATGACAGAAGCAAAAAAGCATCTGCTTCTCACATGATCCCAGCCATATGCACAGAGGCGAATAAAAGCACGGCGCCCTGAGAAATTACAAGGAGGCTGTGGGGGATAGTTGAGAGGCAGAAGCACAGGCAATGAACATGAAGGTGCAGAAGGAATGGGGACAGTTGCAGCTGTGGGCTTCACTGGGCGCTCACCTCACTAACAGAACATATGACCTTGAAGGACAAATGCCGAGATGGATGGACAAGACTTTTACCTACACAGGCTTGCCAGGGCCTTGAACAGAATGTATTTGAATAGCATGGATTGCAGAGCTGCTAGCTATTTGAGAGGTTGGTTTTAGAAACCCCTTAGTTGATTATAGCTTAAATTGGAATGGTCTTCGAAGGACAGAAAGTTTAAGACAGCCAAGCTAAAAGCCCAGAAAATCCACTGAACTTAGGGGAGAACTTGAGCACAGAGAGCAATTTTCAATCTGAGTGAATGTGTGACTGGTGGAGGCAAATGCGTGTGCGGGGCTCAAGGCAAAAGTGGAAGGAGAAAGACTCATCAAAGAAGAAACCTATGTCACATTCCTGTCTGATGAGATAAAACATTCAAAGATCAAGGAAGTAATGACAGGTCATTAAACAGGAGGAAGAATCTGATGCTTGGAAGAGGGCTGGTGCTGTTTGTGAGCCATCCTCAAATTGAAGAGCATAGATTCTAAGAGCAGAGGAGTGTATAAACCACCTAAGCACAGCTTTCAGAGCAGGGAGGTCAACAGGCAAAGAAGAGATGGGAGAAGGACCAAGAATGCATGGTAGCCCAAACGTGGAGGAGGTACTTAACAGTGAAATATGACCAAGATCGTTAAATACTGACAGTGAAATAAAAACATAAAGTAAAATCAAAATACTATTTCAGCATTAGCCACTAGGAAGTCATTGATCAAAGTTTTGAAAATAATGATATACAAGAGGTGACATTGAAACTCAGCCTCGGGGATATAGCTCAGTGGAATAAGCGCTTGCCTAGCAAGCGCAGGGTCCTGAGTTCGATCCCCAGTACCGCAAAAAAAAAAAAAAAAAAAAAAAAAAAAAAAAATCCTGACAGTTCATTTGAAAGAATATATAGGGGCTGGGGATATAGCTCAGTGGAATAAGCGCTTGCCTAGCAAGCGCAGGGTCCTGAGTTCGATCCCTAGTACCGCAAAAAAAAAAAAAAAAAAAAAAAAAAAAAAAACTTAATCCGAAACTCAGCCTGAGGGGAAATGAGCAGCAGTCTACTAGCAAGTTTTTCTGTTAGCAAAAGCTTAGCCTTGGAGAGACCCAGATGGAAAAGGAGAAGGGAGGCAACGACAGTGGCCAGCCCAAGAAGTGGGTTGGTGGAGGGGCTGCACTTACAAGCTGTTGACATTGCAGGAGAAGCTTCAGAACCAAGAACCTGGCATGGGGAGAGCCTGGCTGAGGGCTCAGGTGAGACTGTAAAAGTAGCAGTAGCCCTTCTGGTTCCGGGAGTGGGAGGGGCTGCCTGGATGTCGGCACACCTGTGTGTGAGAGATCAGTGGGAGTCTGGTGAGGTGATAACTGTTGGTTTCACTTCTCCTGATTAAGTAAGTTCCAAGTTACTTTCCAAGAAGTGATGGCAGGCTGTGTGTGCCCTTCTGGCTGGGTATTGCATTAGTCCTGAAAGCAGTGGATGTGTCAGCCATGCAAAGACCCTGAAAGAGGTGAGGATTCAGCTGAGAGCTTACAGGCAAGCACGAGTTCATTCGCAGGGACATAGAGTCCCCATGGTTCAGGGCTTTTCCAGCATCATGTAGACTCCAAGCTGTTACACTGCTGTGCTGGGTAGAGCTCTGGGCCTCAAGAAGAAGCTACACACACATATCCAGTGTGATGAATTACTCTACCTTTGAATATGTGGCTCTCTGTGGCAGCAGGGACTTTGCAGGTATAATGCACATTACTGTCTGCTGCCCTTAAGATAGTAGGATTGACCTGGGTTCCCCTAGCAGCTTCAAGGCAACTACAGAGACCATCAGAGGTAGAGAGAGAAGTGGAAGTGGGTGCAGATGGAAGCACGAGGTACATCTGACAAGAGGTTAATGTGGAGGGAACACAGTGCAAGGAAGGGAGGTGGACTCGAAGCTCCAGATGGAACAACAGGACCACAGCCCTACGTCTGCATGGCAGCAAATTCTTCCCAAACCTGCAGTCAGCCTGGAATGAGCCCAGGCATGGACTCTCTGCTGACTCCAGGCCGGCGTGGAGATGCTGACACCTGACCACGCCGCTCCCACTCCTTTTCCTTCTTTTAGGGCTCACACATGGAAGAGTTTCTGTATTTCTATTCAAGAAGAAACATCTTACCCATTCTTCGAGTTACAGATCACATCTCTCATCACCTTCCTGAAAGCCATCTGCCGCTGAAATCCAAAGAAAATGCCTCTGACTGCATATTTTGTTTCTCTCATACAATTAATTCTTGGGCATTATCTCATTTGGCCATGAGACTAATTCTGCGGGATAAGCACCACAGATGACATTTACTCCATGCTATGAATAATGAGAAAATGGGAAAATGAGTGCAAACCGAAGTGTGGGGAGGAAATCACACCGGCACAACCCGTAGAGCATGTGAGTAGAGCCCTGATCCAGCGCTCAGTCTCCACAGTTTGAGTGCTTGCAGGGCACGGTAAAGTTTCTCCAGCCAGACTATGAATGGCTCCAATACACCGATACACTAAATACACTCATTCTCCCCATACTCAGCACACTGATGTGCACAGAAAGTGTTTATTATGTGCTCATTTATTCAAACAACAAGAATGAAAGTTAATGTAGACGCAGATGGCTGTGCGGCATATTTCCATCACGTCTGCTCAGTACGGCCTCCAAGACCCGTGTTCCCTCCTCCATGCTTGTGTGCAGTGATCCTCTATTTTCTCCTTCTTGATGGGCATGCATCCAGCTTTCCCTAAAGAGTCTTCCACAAGGTCACATTACTTTTCATGAGGCAAGAGGCTATGGGGTGGGTAGGCTGTCTTCCTGCTTTCCATATTATACTAACTATGTAGATTAATCATAATCAGTCACTGTTACTTGCTGTCACTAATTCCACATCTGAATTCTATGCCCTCAGTGGGAGCTCAGTAGATACTACCTGTTGGCTGACAGGTTGACCAGCTGACCATTTCACTGTGAAACCTAAATTTTGACAAGCATAAGACATTTTTTTTGGTAATATTGGGCTACGGCAGAGAAAAATAACCAATAAAAACTTCTATTTGTATTGAGTGGTACTTATGTACATTGACATTTCATCTGCTGAGTCATAGAAGTGTCATATTTTGGCCTTAGTTGCTTTTATTTACAACTTAAGATGCAATTTATGTACCATAACACTCACCCACTTAGACTGTACCATTCAGTGGTTTTTAGTATATTCACAACTATTTAGCATGTTCAAAAATTTGCAGTTATTGCTAATTCCAGAAAATACCCAGCACTCCCCCAAAACCACATTGTTCTGTATCTGCCACTCGCCACGTCACCCACCTATTGCCTCTAGAAACTCCTGGTCTCTTCTCTATCTTTGTGATTTGCCTATTCCAAAGATTCCATATACATGGAGTCATAAAATGGATGGCCTTTTGTGACTAGTTTCTTTTGCTTGGCATGACATTTTCAAGGATTCCCCACATTGTAGCCTATATACATTCTTCTTTGTTTTTACCACCAAGTAATATTACTTAGCACAATATACTTTGTTCATCCTTCAACTGATGGACAATTATTCTGTCTGTATATGAGAACTATTGTGAATAATGCTGTTATGAATGTTCATGTACAATTTTTTGTATGGACACATGCTTTCATTTCTCTTGAGTGTATTCCTAGTGATAGAACAGCCGAGCTGCATGGTTACTCTATGTTTACCATGATAAGAAATGCCAGACTATTTCTCAAAAGTTGTGCCCTTTTATGTTCCTACCATCAATTCACAAAAGGTTCTTAGTGGATTTGTCTTTGGTTTCACTGACTTGTTTTGATGATCAAATGCTCCATTTGTTGAATATTCAACTAATTGAAAAGTCTGTCTTCTAAAAGCAGTGGTGGAAAAAATACTGTAGTTTTCCAAGATCCTTTGGGGTAAATGGCAGTGATTGTATTTATTCATTATAGGTGGAGTGGAAGGATAAATGGCAAAGTCCAGCATTTGCCTACTCTGGCCAGTCTCTGGACATGATGTTTTGGCTTGCAATATAATTGACAGTGCAGGTGGGCAGGGCAGTCTCATGATAAGAAACTGCTTTTCCTGCACTTAGTGATCACAAAAAAGATGATACAAAAGCCATCAAAGTCTTCCTTGTAATTCTTTTGAGGTTATGGAAACTATATTTAAAAATGAATTCAATGGCCCTCTTTAATTACATTTCCCTGAAAATGCAGAGGAAGTGAGACTGCCTTAAGGTATCTTGCTCACTACTACTCTTATACTAATGGCTAAAAATTAAAGAGGATGTCAGGTAGAAGTCAGCACACAAGAACTGCTGGACATTTTCAGAGATGCACTGATAGGGGTCTTTATTTACAATATTCTAGTAAATACATGCCTACCTGCTCTATTTCCTATGTGAATTATATTTTAAATTAATATCTCCTCCATATCCCCCACATCCTGAGCTTCACATTTCACATTACAGGAAAAATTTAACACCACTGTTAAATTTAAGATCTTGCCTCTGATGGTAACAAAGAAGAGAGGAGATATGTGTATCAAAAGAGAGACATTGACACTGAAAACTGTGATCATGAGCTTAAGTAGAGATAACAGACCAGACTCCCAAATATACTTCATAGGTGTCTGTGGGGCCTGGTATCTTACCCTGTTCAATTCATGAAATCAAAGCTGGTAAGAAGTCCTAATGGATGATAGTCTAATTTAATTTCCCTTGTGAAGATTCTAAAGGCTATAGTAACATCTGTGCAGCAATTTACATTCATAAGAATCAAAGATTTTCAGGAAAGAAGAGAGATTCGCATTGCTGTTCTTGTACTCATTAATAGTGTTGTTTCCAAATTCCATGCCACTTCCCCCAGAAAGTCTTGTTTTTCTCCTCAACCTTTCTACTTTCTAACTGATTTTTCTGTGTGGTCTTCCAAGGGTGCCATTTAAGCAGAATTTGGCAAACAGCATAGAGTTCATTCTTTAGCATAACTTTCATGTATACATACAAGGACTTTTCCCAAAATAGATGACCCTATTTCTCACTTTATAGATTGTGCTTCCTTTTCTTTTTCCTTTTTATTTCCCACAGGCACTCATAATGCAAAAGAAACCAGTTTTGCTGTATTTGCATGTCACAGGAAGCATTCATCTCTACTCCTTATGGCCAGCAGCACTTTCTGTTCAATTAAAGGGAGAACAGCAACTCACAAAGAAAACCAAATTTCCATCAAAAACTTGGAGAAGATCATGAATTGCTCTATCAGCCCCCTGTAGCAGTCTTGATGGAATCTTTTTCACACAGAGGGGGCATGAAAGTAAGATTTGATGTAATGCTTTCCTAAAAATCCAGAGTGAATAAGGTAGTCCTAGGAGAAAGTTCCTGGATATAGATTACCTATAAAAAGAATAAAAGGATGAACATTGAAGATTTTTCATCGCCGTAAACAAATAATTTGTGATCACTTCACTCTCAAACCACAAATAGAACCAAGAATTAGACGCGCCCCGAGCTGTCCAGCATATACATATATCACTGGTCTGTGGTAATGAAGATTACCTGATAAAGATCACAATATGACAGTTTTCCTTTCGCATTGGCTGCTGAACAGCCAGAAACGGTTTTCTGCGGCCAGCCGGCTATTGATCCGCCCCTCTCTTGTCAGTGATGCAGTTAATGGGAATTCCACAGGCAAATAAAAGCTACATTTTGTCTTCATTTTCATCTGAAATATGAGCTGGTCCTTTGTACTCTCGACAGTCATTTATTACTCATTTTCCTTTATTGATGTTTATGAGCTGAAGCATAAAATGATTCTCAAATGTGGTTTAATTGAGACAGCAGTTGACACTGTAACCATGATTACTGGTGCACCATCAGCAGCAGAAAGACCATGAATCAAGGTTTGCTTTTCACTGGTCTTGGAGGCAGCATGCAGGAGAGTGTCCTTAAAAATCAGCCAGGCTGGAGCAGGAGAAATACACCGATTTATCTTCATAGGCGGTGGGGGAAAGGGTGCCCAGTCCTTAATGGGCGGCCACACAGCAGTACTGGGTTTCTGGGTACTTGACATTCAAAGGCTTGCTTTCCTACTCTGGACGAGTTCTTCTAAAATATGGCCTGCAATATTATTTTTTAAATATTTTGAGCTAAATGACTAACCTAAAAAATGTCATAGGAGAAAATGCTGCCAGACACAGGAACACACAGCAAGGAGGGCAGCCCAGTCCCTCAATTCATTCGTAAAATGGTAAGAACAATCAATACTGAGGAGAAGTATTTTTTATATGCAGTTATTAACTCATAAGCTACAGTATATCTCCTCTCATTTCGACAACAGCTGAGGTCTCCATCTCCCCCTGGAGACCCCTGCAGGTCCCATTATGAGAATCATAAATAATATGTGCTAATGAGATATGAATTGATTATGTTGGAAAAGCTGACATTTTCATCCATCATTCTAAATGATGTTTAACAATGGATTACCAGCCAGTAATTCCTCTGATATGAGATTAAATAAAATGGCCGGCTGTTTCAGCAGGCTAGCTCAAGGAGATGGCAATAAATCTGCTCAATTACTGTATTACCAATCCGTTTTTCACTGCTAAGGATATTATTATTTCATTTAGACTTGTTCATGCATCATAGATTATTTTATTTCAGGCAGTCAATGGGAGAAACTATGGCATTTTATTCACTGAGCTGTGGCATGGAGGGCTTTGCAGGAGTACAGTAAGTGCCCCTCTGTGGGCCCCAAATGCCCCAGGAGAGGCCAGCCAGCTGCCCTCAGGCTGAATGGGCAACGAGTGAGCCACATTTTAGAAGGCGGCATTTTGCTTTCAACCCAATTTTCTTTACTTATCTGAAAAGTCTCAACCAAAGGATACTGCCCAGAAAACTGATCGATCGAAATGAGATTATCAGATCCTCTAAGATGATTTGGTCCTCATCTCAATCCTGTGGTAGATTGAGAATTAGATCAGAGAGCCTATCCTTTGGCCTGGGAAATTAGGTTAACGGCCACAGCAATACAAAGGGTGGCCTTTCTTGTTGTGCCACGCAAACACACAGCACGCATGCTTTGTTGATAAGCAAGTGGGCAGGTGGGAAGTGTTTCCCTGGTCTTTGAAGTATACTTGCTGTGTCCCACAGTCCTGATGAGACACTGGGCTGCACTCAGTGTGTCAGTGACAGGAAAATAACAGAGGAATAGGTGATCTTATAGCAGAAGATTCAGCATTTCATTCCATCATTTGTGAAATCCCCCATTTATCAACTAAGTCAAGGAAGACAAGGTCAGCACCAGCCCAAGGCCAGTCCCTCTCCTGTGCACGGTAACCACACCAACTAAAGGAAACAGCTCCGTCAGAGCCTCTCAGGGCAACACTAAGCCCTTCAGCTCCATGGCCTTCTCTGTGCCGGCTGGAGAGGCTGAATGCAACCAGCACCAGCGGTCCCTGGGTCCCTGCCCATTTCTTGTGAGCACATAGGACAATGTTAGCCTCTTGATTCCTGCTTTAGAGATGTATGGTGACCCAGAAGCATGTGATGCTACTGGGCCCCATCAACAGAAACATAGCGTGGACATTCTGATGGGCGTTGGTGGTCAATTCTTTCTCTCTTTTTTCCCCAGAGAGATGGCTCAGAGGAGGACTTTAGAGGCTCTTCCAGGGCATGCGTCAGCAAGATCTAGTATGTGGTACCAAATCCAGCTTGAGATGATGTTCATTTTCCTAGTTGGTCCTTTGTCCACTACTCTTTCTCTTAAATCTTGTGCCCTGAAATTGTACCCTAAGCAGCAGCAGCAGCAGCAGCAACAACAGCAGCAGGAAGCCTGTGATCCAACTATGGTCCTGGAGAACCCTGGATCACACAATGTGTGCAGGTGACTATGGGAGGCAGATCTCACTGGCAGGCTGGAGATCTGGACTATTACATGCAAGACTCACTGGGGGAGTCAGGCAGTGGAGACAGATGCTATCGTAGTGCAGCATGACCATTTCCATAATGGTCATGTAGAAGGCAGGTACCACAATATGTAAGTTATGGCTCCTGCATAGGATGAGTCACTGACAATTACCAGGTTAAGGATTCTGAAATGGACTGACTTTTTCAGTGACATGGTCGGCAGTCTTGGAAAATCAAGATGTAAGGCTCGCAGTAGCTTTACATCTGCACTTGGTCTGTGATGGCCAGAGGTCTCCAGGGTCAGCTTTACAGAGAACCACGTGTCCAGTGGACAGAGGGGTACCAGTCTGACTCCAGCCCAGGCCTGGCCCACAGGTGCAGTAGTGGACCACACAGGGATGTAGGTACTATGGAGATTCTTTGAAATGAAATTATATGTAAATTTACTAGCAGCCTCAAGTCTTTATCCCTTTTTAAAAATTATGCCTTTTCCAATGAGAACTTATGTTTTCTTTCACGAAGGAGGCAGAGTCTATTTTCACTCTTCCAATCTAAACTGTTCTTGAGATTATTTGGCTAAATTTGGAAACACAAATCTGTATGTTAAGGAATCTTATTCTGTGATGACTAATTTTATCCATCAACTTGGCTAGGCTATGGCACCTGATTTTTGTATAGCAATCAGGCTCGATCTTGCTGTGAAGGTACTTTTAGACATGATTGATATTTAAATCTCATCGAAAATATACCTAGAGCAGGTGACTTTCTGTAATGTGGGTCGGTGTCTCCCCCTCAAATCATCTCTTTCCATTCTATTCCCAGTGCGTCCATCAGAGACCCAAGTTAGCCTAAAGGAGCTCTGTGACAGAATGCAGAGCACATATCAGAATCTGAGTTTCACTCTGTCTCTTCTTTCATCTCTCAGAGATGCAGGTGGGAGATCCTTGTGTTTTGACTTCAACTTTTCTCAAACCATGTTATTACTGTTACCCTCTCCAGGCCTGGGTCTTTTGTCCACCAATGTTTCTCTTTGCAAAGATACCAGAATGCTGCTGGAGAACCAAGAAATACTCCCTCTCTAATGAATAAAAAATGAGAGCAGTAAGTAAAACTAATGTCAATCTGCACCTGCCTGAAGACATGCAGCAAAAAAATTTTTTATTATGAGAGAATAAATACGCATCAGTGGAAATAGATGAATAATTTTCATTGACATAATATAAACATAGCAATATAGGGTTGATCAATATGAAAGAAAAAATATATAACTATATAGCTGCCCTGAGATACAGAAAGTTCATTTTATAAGGAGTTAAAAAAGGAGGGATGCCATGTGTGGTGGCGCACACCTATAATCCCAGCACTCAGGAGGCTAAGGCTGGAGGATCACTTTGAGTTCAAGGCCAGCCTGGGCTATGAAATGAGTTCAAGGCCAATCTGAACTGCATAGTGGAAACCTGTCTAAAAAAAGACAAAAAATGAGAGGAAACAGAGAATTAATTTTAAATATTTGTATTTGACTTTAGATTTATTTAAGCATTCACTTACATTTGTCATATGGAATTATGATACATTTGAAATGGCTTATACTACCTTTAATTTATATTGCACAGGTATGGGTAAAGTACCAGCAATTTACAAAGAATATTATAGTATCATTGTATGTATTTTATTGAGATGAGCAGAAATTGCAATAAATGTGTATCTTTACCACCTGCAACACTAATTTAAGAGACAAATTCATCAAAGGAATGCATAGAAAGCAGTTTGTTTTAGAAAGGTGGAAAATAGCTTTTATTTTAGAGGAAAATCTTAAAGTCCAATAAATTTCTTAAAGTCTATAAAAATAGATTTTCATAATTTCCACCTTTTTGGTAATGCTAGGACTTGAACTTGTGGAGTTCTGAGGTGCATCTTCACCTCTTTTTAAAATTTTATTTTGAGACAGGTTCTCACTACATTGCCCAGGCTGACTTCGCATTTAGGAGCATCCTCAGTAGACATGTGCCACCATGTCTAGCTGCCATGCTCAGCAGTAAGAGCTAGTCTAGTCCAAGGACCTTGTCTCTCTTCTTAAGTCTGACTATGTAATCCATGTGAAATAAGACATGATTAATAAGAAAAAATTCCAGATTGATGACACCAGAGGAGTTCCAGTGAATGGGTTCATTGTAAGAAACAAAGAAAAAATGTTTGCAGATAGTGCTTAATGAAATGAATGCAGCATGCAGATTACACTAAACTTGGGTATCTCTACTGAAATGATCCTATAAGTTTGCATAGTTATAGATAGGTAATAAGTGGTTAGTTTCACAATTTTAATATCTGTTATTACTTTGTTGGTGGTAAATATCTTGCATTAACCTTAAATTAAAAGCCAATGTGATAGTAATAATGAAATCTAATATTTCACAATAAGCTCCATGACATATTTTGCATAAATCAGTAAGGAGCAGACTCGAATTTTAATATCTGCTTTTCCAAAGATATCTACAATGATTATCTAACAGGCTCCTTTACAAATTAATGGATATTGGCTTATATGTACAACATGAGTCCTATACGCCATACACATGCCTACAAAACATATCTGAGGAGCCTTAGACTAACACTATGTTTAAAAATTCTCACCTGCACAGATAGGAACTATCAACATAGATCCAAATGTATCATTCTATATTGCCACAACATTTGAGAGCTGTAATCTCAATGTGTCATTGAAAACTGTGGAACAATATGGCCATAATGGAAGTAAAATTTAGGGATATTATTGAATTTACTTAATTTTATCTTGTAAAGGAAGACTTTTTGAGACACAAACAGAAATGCCTGAGCCTAAGAGAAGGTTAGCACTGTGCTTTGTGCAAGGGCACAAATGTGTCGAGTTTTGGAGGAAAGGTCAAAACTTAGGTCTGTCTGACTCAAAGTTCTTCTGTTTAATCATTAGATACTTCCTAAACTTGACAATTTCTCAGTTTGCGCTATTATTTTTTGACTATCTTAGTTCACCTCAAAACCAAATAGTTCAGGTATGTGCAAGCCACAGAAATACCATTTAAGTATTTGTGGAAACTGCAAATGAATGCAGACAAAGAGATGAGGCAGGTAGTGAGGAAGCCGCAGGTTCTTTGGTCAGGTGCCGAGGAAAGATGTACCTGTCCCCACGGGATCATGCTGGGGGAGGAGACACTGCAGTGACAGAACCCTTACAGCACATGCCCATGGAAGCCAGGGAGAGCAGGAACTGCGCTGGGTCTGTCTCGGTGGTAGCGGGCCAGCTCTCCTCTTCCACATCGCAGTCCTGCAAGGCCCAGAGAAGAAAAAAGGAAACTCATCTGTGGAGGAGGAGTGTGGCTTGTGGCGAGGTGCACACGCTTGTCTATAAAAGAGATGGAGCTCCAGGTTGAGATCACATCATTCCTCTGCTCTGAACACTGTCTACTAAATCCAAGTGAAAACAAATGCTAAGTATCTTTTCTCAATTCATGGTCTATTTTGAGATACTGTACTTTTGTTTAAGGCTCAAGTCGAGTTCCTATTTTTTGCTTATAGAAGTCCTATTGCTACAGCATCATTTATTTAAAGCCTAGTTATCCTGCCTTGAATTGCTTTTTTATCTTTGTCAAAAATCAGTTGGACATGTTTGTATGGTCTACTTCTGGCTCTCTATTCTGCTTCATTGATCCAGGTATCTATCCTGTGGTTACATTCCCTTGATTAATGCAGCTATATAGGAGGCCTTAACAACAGAAGTACAGTTCTTCTGCAGAAGTATTTTAGATGTTCTGTGGCCTTTTCCCTTCATCTAAATGGCTGAATAAACCTGTTATATCTAAAACATTACTTGCATGTTAATAGAAATTGCTGTACTATGCAGATACTTTCAATCTATAGGCACAATATGTCCCTCCATTTATTTAGATGTTCTTTTATCTCCTTTTGATCATCATTGTATAATTTGGGGGCATATAGGTTTATCCATATTTTGGTGTATTTATACCTAAGTATTTAATTCACTTTGAAGTGAATTTCAATAGAATTATGCTTTTAATATTGCCTTTCATAAGGCTATTGTTAATATCTGAAAATGAAGTTGATGGTTTTGTGTTGAAATGCTATTTTACAATTATGCTGAACTCACTTATTATTTATAGAAATTTGAAGATGCCCTGGCACCCATAAGGTGGGTAGCTATATCTTATTTAGTGTTTCTTTGCAGTCTGTATGCCTTTTACTTTCTTTGTCTTATTTTTCTTACTGAACAAAGCTTCCAGTTCCCTTAATCAGTAGATGTGAGAGATGACCGTCTTCTTGTTCCTGATCTGAGAATGAAAGTATGAAGTCTTACAAAATTAACCATAATATTAATTATAGGTTTTTGTAGGTTTCTTACTGTTTCAAATGAAGAATTTCCCTCTTTTATCTAGCCTGGCACAACTTTTTCTATCAAAGAGAACACTGAATTTTGTAAAATAATTTTTTCATTTGACTTGATTGCTTTTCTTCTATTGCTTTATGAAAGATTAAACTGATTGATTTTCAAGTTTTAAGTGAGTTTTGCATACTTTAAAAGTGTAACACATTTGTCTGTTGTGTATAGCATTTTATATTCATTGCTGGATTGAATCTGCTAATATTTTGTTGAAAGAATTTGTACCTAAATTCCTTAGATATATGAAATATGATCAACATATGCTAATGTTTAAATTTTAAAATTTTATTACAATAAGACACACATTGCCATTATGTCTTTTTGCAAAATACTCCCCCTTTGCTTCAAATACTATTCTATAGTTTTTGCCTCTTTCTGATGCAGTTCTGGAAGTTCTTTTTCCTGAGTGTCTTTATTTTTCCACTGAGTATCTTTAGTTACATTGTTGTGGCTACCTCAACATCCTGCATCAATTCAAAATGTTTACCTGCCATGGTTACTGTGATTTTTGAAAAGAACCAGAAGTTACAAAATGCTGGATCTGGTGAATAAAGTGGATGAGGACATACTCTAATGTTTTTATGAACCTGCCTTTCTGTAAGATAGCACTGAACAGCATTCACTATAATTTTTATTTTGTCTAGTAAAGACACTCATGAGAAAGGACTTTCAGAACTTCACAAAGTGGCAATAAAGATGGCGTAAGTCTGCTCAAAGTAGTGGGAGATATTTTGAGGGAGATTAGGACAATGCGTCTTTTACTATAATGAGCTTTCCTATTTAAATTTTGTAGATTTTGATCACCCCTTTTATTTATCTGTCACTTTCTTTCTATCTTTTTTCCCTCCTTTTTTCTTTCTTTCTATTTCTATTTCCTATATCCTTTTAAATTAACTCATCTATATATACTTGGTAAAAATCTCTAATGAGGTCCTATAGGTTCAGAGACTTCTACGCAAGAAGCTGTTAATTGCAGCATGATCTTCATGGTTGTAGGATTGCTATGGTTATTTACTTGACTAAATTTGGTAGTTTGTAGCTTATGAAGTATTGAATGTTTTCTTCTACTTTTTTAAAATTCACAATCGTGAAGCTTTTCATGGTAGCATGGTATTCTTTTGATGCCTGCAGACTTTGTATGGATATCCTTTTTTGAATATTCTGTTGGTAATTTATGCATTCTCTTTTTAACTAACAATTTTTCCGGAGTATAATTGATTTCACTTTTTTGCCCCCAAATTCCAACTTTCTGTTTTCATGATTTCCTCTGTTGGTTCTGATTTTAATTTCCTTACTTTGTGAACTTATTTTTGTTATAACCTTCCTTATACTTGCTTTATTTAATTTTATCTGCCTTTTCCAGTTTCTTGAGGATGGAGCTTAGATTGTTCCACCTGAAATCTTTCCCCTCTGCTAATGCAAGAATTTGGTACTAAGAGCTTGTCTCTCAGTGCTCTTAGCATCATTACACAAATTTGATATCTGGAGAGTTTTTTCTCATTTAGCTGCATGGATGATATTTTGAGTATCCTTGAGAGACCCTCTTTGGTATACAGATTATTTTAAAATGTGCTGTTTATTTATATGCTTGAAGATACTTCTGTTCAATATCTATGATTATCAATAGTTTGATTTCACTGTTGTTAGACAACTATTCTGGATTATTTCACTTGTTAAAGTTTGTTTTATATTCTAGGATGTAGTTTATCTTGGGAAATGTCCCATGAGTGCTTGAAAATATGTATATATGTATGTATGTATGTATGTATATGTGTGTATGTATATATATATGTATGTATATATTGTTTTTGTTGTTAGAGTATTCTATTTTCAGCCAAATAGGTCCTTCTGGTGCATGGTATTGAGTGTTTTTGTATCTTGCTGATTTTTTGTCTAGACGTTCCATAAATTGATGAGCAGGAAGTTGTATGGATTTGTTTCTTTTCTTTCATCTCGATTAGTTTTCTTCACATACTTTAAACTCTGTTACTTGGTGCAAACAAATTTAATGTTACTATATCTTCTTTGTGGATTGATTCCTTTTTAATGCACTCTTTAGCCCTTGTAGCCCTAACTTCTTATTCCTCTACTCATTTCTTTCACTTCCTATGGTATACTGGAGCTTTTGTTAGAGTTCTAGTTTTATGCATTCATAATATTTATATTATATTATAAATAATATCATAATATAAATTATATTATAAATACGCATATTATATGATTTTATCAGTTGTTGCTCTAAGTATTCCAATATGCACATACATCTTTTCCAAGCATATTGATATCAGAGTTTTACTATGTCAATTAAAATATTGAAACATTACTTCTAATTCAATCCTTACTCCATCAATGCTTTAAACATAACTGTTTTGATAATTTATTCTATGTATGTTGAGCAACATTGTATTCAACAATATTAGCATTTTTGCACCAGTGATGAAATATGAATAGTAATGTGATTATTTCAACTAGTATGATTTGGTAGAATATGTTGAGTCCCCTCATTTCATGTACTCACCTCATGTAAATGCAATTTAAACATCCTACTATGGCCCTTGTCTTCTTTTCACACCCCAGGACTTTCTTCTGTATCATTCTATTCATATTTATTGTCTTTAGTTAGTGTTAAAGAATAAATCTACTGGTGACAAAATTTCTCTTAATTATCTTTCAAAGACAGTGACCTTGGACCAGGGATATAGCTCAGTGGCAGAAGTGCCTGCCTGGCAAGCTCAAGGTCCTGAGTTTGATTCTCTATACAGAGTGAGAGAGAGAGAGAGAAAGTGAGTGGCCTAAGGTTTCATCATTCCTGAAAGACAGGTTTGATGGATGCAAAATTCTTTTTGGTCAGTGTTTGTAAAATGTCACACTTCTGAATTTCCTGGTTTGTAAGTGAGAAATTTGCGCTGTTCAAATTAGCCTTCCTTGACAGATAATGTGCTATTTCTCTCAAACTGCTTTTTAAAAAATTCTGTTTTCAGATAGATATCAAAATTTAACTATCACATATTTTCTTTGTAATTGCTTTGGTTTTGTTATCTGAGATTTGTTAAGCTTCTTAATCTAGATAGCTATTTGTATTTGGGGAGTTTTCAGGTTTTATCTAATATATACAATTCACCAAAATTATACAGTGATTTGGATACATCTGTGATTTTGTAACTTCTGTTATTCTGGCTTATAATATCCTGAATGCCCTCCTGTCTCACACATTTCTGAGACTCTATTTACGTGTTGTGGTGATTTATTTTCTTTCTGTTTTTGCAGCTGTGTAAACTCTAGGCAGTGCTCATGCTAAAAGCTGACTCTATTCTTTGTCATCTCCAGCAGACTCTAAAACACCAGTGAGTCTCTTACCTTGATTCTTACAATCTTTAATTCCATAATTTCCATGTAGGTCAATTTGCAAAGTGAATTTTGTTTGATGAAATTTTCTGTTTTTTTTAAGATCATTCCTAACATTCTGTTCAACAGCTTCATAAGTGATTCCTTGAAATCTTCTGTCAGATAATGCTCCCATTTGATTCATCTGCATGGCCAGAAGAGAGGTCAATAGGTTTTTTCTCATCAGGTTATCTTTTCCTGGATTACTTTTATCATGAATGATTTTTGGACATTCCAGACACTTTCAATATCGTTTCTGGGGTGTCTTGAGTGTGTTTATATCTTCTACTTTTGCATACAGCCTATGTTAGTTTAGTATGTAGGTCTGAGATCTTTTTTTCCGGTAGAATTTGACTTCATTTTTGGAGCTCTCTCAGCAGGAATTAATTTTGTCAGCTTCAGTTTAGTTCTGCTGGTCCTGGTATTCTTCTAGTAGCACTGCTGGTTAGAGCCACATGGGCCCTGGGTGACTTCCGGTCTTTGGCTGTAGACTGTGAGCTTCTGGGCTTGCTGGTGCCACAGGAGTCAGCAGATGGAGCCACCACCTCCCTCGGAGAATGAGGACGACTCTCCACCTTTCATGGCTATGCTGGGCTCTGGGCAGGTTTCCTCCCTGATGTAGGGACCAGGTGAGTTGTGGAATTCTGGGTGGGTCTATTGGCACTGCCATCACCTCTGTGTTTTGGGAGGCCTTGGACATGCTACTGCTGTGGCTGATTGGGCCTGTGACTACTCTGAAGAATTTCTTTGCCAGAGACAGAGCTCCCCTCCTCTCCTGAGCCCTTGCTTGTTTGAGTATACCATGGATGGACCTATGCTCAGGCCTATCCAGCATCCAATGCAAAGAAAAAGGAAGCCCAGAATGTGTGCTGCCTTGCGCTCTTTAAAGTGTGAGCTGTGGTGAGTCACTGTCTCTTCTTGCCCCTGTGATTTTCTGTTAAATTATTCCCAGGGTTTTTAGCAATATTTAGGGGGAAATGAGGGGAAAAATCAATCTGTGCTAGCTGTCTCAAAACCTGGGCTTTTTAGTCTTGAGTCTGGATAGATACTCCCTGCTTCCGAAGATGCTTTTTGGATCTATGGTTAACATCTTGAAAATGGTTCCCAACTGAAGAAGAGAGTGTGAGTTCCAATTGCTGGCCTTCTCCATTTGTCCGCTGTCACATGAAGGTGTGGGGACCTCAGCCAGGCCCAAAGTTTAGGACCACTGCTGATCTACATTCATGCTGACTGAGAAGAAGCCTAAATTCGATGTAATAACCCCACAGAGGACGTACGAGGGTTTGGGATAGTATATGTGGGTGCTATTCTCCTTGATAGGAAAACATGTAACTTGTCCATATTGTGGGAGTTGAAATATCTTATTTTGTGTGTCTTAGAGGCAACAGATTAAAAAATAATGATGTGCAGTAATAAAATAAAAACCACTATGAAATTGTCTTGGCTGGATGCCAAAAATCAACATATACACATAAATAAGACTAAATCAGTGGCAGAGCTCTTGGGAAGTAAAATAAAACCAATATTCCCGCAGCAAGCCAAAAGGGTAATGATGCCTATAAACAATATTCAGATGGCAGGATTATTGAACATTTTCATGAAGTATTCTGACCACCCTAACAACTGTTATTTCATGATTCTGAAATAATTTCTCATGCCAAATTAAGTTTAATCACATCATTTTTACTTTATTTGGATAACCACACAGCTTACCATATGACTCATAGGTTGATGACTTTTTAATTGATTGTAAAGAAACGAGACCCATTGGCCCTGTGTTAAAACTTCTTCATTCTCTTTTCCTGAGGTCAAGTGACACATGGCATAAAGGTCAAGGGTTCCTACAATCACTTTGTGTCTGGGGAATAGCATATTTAGCCTGAAATATATCACAACTTATCCAAATTTTTTAGCAAAAGTAATGCCCAGGATTAAGGGTAGAGAGAAACTTCTAAATCCTATTTACTTGCAAAGGACAATAAGATGAGAAAGAATTTTGAAGGTCACAAACTGTAAAGATAGTTTTAATAAGGATTTAAGATGGATCTCACTATTTAATAATGGTTGGCCAGATTTAAGAATATGGAAATTTTCATAAATATTACATGTTCTTAATTAAGAAAGACTAGTTGATTTAACCTAAACCTAATTCAAAATGAACATATTTTATACTAGAATCCTACTGTAGGATGTGTTAAATATTCACAAGGCTTACTTTTATGTGGTATTCTAAGCCTATGAATACATGACCAGTAGTTACATAGAAAATACATGTAAATAAAAATAAGCAGTAGACACTAATTGATGACCATGTAAATTAGTTTCTCCAACAATGAGTTTTTCCAGAACTGACAGAGCAAATTATTGATATAAATCATCACTGATGTTTGTTTTACAGTGTCAAGCATCTTCGTATGCATAACAAGCTGAATGTTACAGTCAAACTAATAAACACATCTGTTTCTTCACAAAGTGACGCTTGTGCTGAGAAACTTAAGATCTGCTTTCTTCGCAAATTTCAACATATAGGGGCCATCTAGTATTTAAGAAAATTTCCACATTCACCAATTTTGGAAGCCCATCTTCAATTGCTATTTCAATGTTAAAAGTAATTTTTGATTCTCAGTTTAATCAGGTGTTATAGTTGTGTGAATAAAGGGTTTATTCCTTTTAGTTAATAAACATCAGCATCTTGCATTTCATACTTACTCTTTTGAATCTGTGGCTTTGGAATTAAAGCTTTTGAGAGTGTGAACTTCATAATGCACCTTGCTTTCTCTTAAAACCAGTACAACTAAAAACAAAGACCAATCTCAAAATTTCCATTGCACCTGGTAACATAGTGCTCATCCCGACCTCAGATAATTGAATAGGTGTCTGCACGGAATTGTTCGGGAACTCCAGGGTAATTGGGACTTCATTTATTTTCCCTGTCTGTAAATTAATTTGGGTGGAACTAGACACAGTGTTACCAGCTGTACGATTAGGTCAGCTAACTACTGCTAGGCCACAAGGAAACTGAAAAAAGCACACAGATTCAGGCAATTTAGTCTACTGCAAATGTGACTCTGAATCTAGTGTATGGAAGAGGATATTGAACTCGTTAGTATGAAATCTACCAAATGTACATTTGTCCCAGCATAATTATATATAATTTTTCAAGAGGCTAGAAAATACGGGTGAAATCGGAAAGAAAGTTAAATCAAATAGCTGTGTCAAAAGGTTGACACGACTTAGTGAGTTCTCTCAAGCAATGGGAAAGGACACCCAGACCTGCCAGACACAGATGCCCATGCCCTCCCTGTCAGATATTTGTAGGACAGAAGGGAACAGAAGCAGGACCAAGATGCCTGGTAGAAATGAGCACGCTCTATCACAGCGTTTCCTTTCTCTTTCTTTAAAAAGACTATCTACTGAACATGTTTTAGAGGCACGTCATATGGAAGGGATTCTCCTGAGAACCAGGTTCCTTGAAATAGGTGCCTTACTTTGAGTCCAGCTTGGAGAGATCAGGCCCTGCACACATCTGTTGTCAGCTACTCGAAGCCTCGCGCTTATGTACCCACTTCCCAGCTATGGTTAGATGCTCTGTCTTCACCCCCTGCTCTGCTATGAGCAGCTCTCAGTCCGATCCAGCAGCTCTCCTATTCCATTCTTTCTTTCCAATAAGAATATTTAATAATTATTTCTATTGCTTACTTTAAATTTCAGTTGTAAAATAATTATAGAACTATAGGGCATTCCAAGGATAGAACAGAGAGGTTCCAGAAAGCCTCCTGCCCCATTTCCTTTTGGTTATACCTTAGATAACTCAAGTAGAATATCTAAACCAGGAAGCTGACATTGGTACAATGCTTGTTTATAGGTGTATAGCATTTCTTACATGTGTAGCTTTGTGGAGGCACCATAATCACAATATGACAATACTCCACCTTGACAAAGATCCCCCTGTGCTACCTCTTTATAGTGAGAATCACCCAGGAACATCATCATCCATAACCTGAAAACCACTATTCTGATCTCCAGCTCTATAGTCTAGTCATTTTAACAATGCTTATAAGTGTAAATGTATACTATGTATACCTTTTGAAATTAATTTTTTTCACTTACTGTAAGGCCTGTGAGATTCACCAAAGTAGTTGAATGTATCAATAATTTGTTCCTTGTTATTGCTGAGAATTATTTATGTACTGTATGTGTTGTTATTGTACTGAAAGTTTTTTTTAACTTATTGTAGGACACTTGTTTCTAGTGTTTGGATATTACTAATAAAGCTACAATAAACATTTGGATTTTATGTGAACGTAAGTCTCCTTTTTTGGGATGCATGGTCAGGAGTGAAATTGCTGGGTCATGTAATAGTTGTATGATCATTGTAAGATTTTTTAACTATCAATTTTTTTCCAGGATGACTGTACCATTTTATATGCTGACTAGCGGTATCTGAGTGATTCAGTTTTTTTTCACATCTTCACAAGTATTTTGTGTTTCCTATTTATCTAGCCATTCTGACAAGTAGGTGGCTGTAGCTAATCATTTTATTTCATATCTCTCTAAAAGCTAATGATGTTGGGCCGGAGGTACAGCTCAGTGGGCTGAGTGCTTGCCGCTTGGGCCCTGAGTTCGATCCCCGGTCCCGGAAAAAAAAAAAAAAAAAAAAAAAAAAAAAGCTAATGATGTTGAATATATTTTCATAAAACTTACTTGCGATCAGTCTATCTTCTGAGATGAATTATCTCTTCAGAGTATTGCCCATGTTCTTATTACATTATATGCTTCCTTTCATGTTGAATTATGATAATCTTTATTTTAGATACTAGTGCATATCAGACATGCTCACAAATATCTTCTCAGTAGTAGCTGATCTTTTTATTCTTTTAAGAAGATCAGTTTTAGACCCAGTGTTTTTCTTCTTATTATGTTGAATATGTCTATTATTGCTTTATGAATTATGCTTTAAGTATCAATTTTAGGAACACTTTTCCTAACCCTAGGTCATGGAGTATTTCCCCAGTGTTTTGCGTAAAACTTTTACAGCTCTGTGTTTTGTATTGAAGTCCATGGATGAAGTATTCCTTTTTTTTTTTTTAATTTTAAAAGTAGAAGAACAAAAACACTAAGATGAAGTTTTCAGTAA
Source organism: Dinomys branickii (assembly GCA_004027595.1). Lineage (NCBI taxonomy): Eukaryota > Metazoa > Chordata > Mammalia > Rodentia > Dinomyidae > Dinomys > Dinomys branickii. Next base: position 34,769 of record PVLD010006546.1, on the reverse strand, counting down.
GCGATGAGATCTACAGCAAGGTTCATTTTTCCTGCATTATTCCTTGTTATTTCTTTTCCTTTTCTCTTTAAAAAAAAACTTATATAGCTATTCTCTTTCCTCTGTGTTTCCATGCAAATCATCGAATAATCCGGCCCATATCTACAACAATTATTTCTGGTAGGAAATTTGTTAAAACTTTACATAAATTCAGTGAATTTATAATTTTACTGTGATAATCCTTCTCATCTATAATCATAGTAGACTATGTCTCCATGCTTACATATATATTCACTGTTTTGGTCAACATTTTGTATTTTAAGCACACAGACATTGTGCATATTTTGTTAAATTTATGTCCAAATATTTTTGGAATGATTATAAACGTTATTTTATATTAAATTTAGGCATCAGGTAGTACATGCCGTAGAAATAAAGTTGGTTTTGTGTTTCTTGTGTATCCTGTGACCTTGCTCCATCCATATATTCATTCTATAAATTTTACTCGTATAAATCATGGAATCTGCAACTGGGCAAGCTTCCCTTCTTTCTTTATGACATGTGTGTCACTTATTTGTCTCCTGGCTAGAACTTCCAGGGGTATGTTGTGACAGTAAACATTGTCGCCTGTTCCCTAATTTTAGAGTTAGCATTAAATATATAATATCAGCTGGAAGTTTTTTGAAGATGTTCTTTAAAAAAAAATCCCAAGATAGCTCTACTTTTTCCTACAAATTTTGTTGTGAATAGTTATTTAATGTTGACACATATATTTGTTTCATTAATCCATATAATCATGTGATGTTTTTCCTCACTTAGCCTGCTAACAGAGTGAGCTACATTGACTTTCAGGCATTGGTAATTGCATCCCTGGGATAAAGCTCATCTTCTCAGAGTATATAATTTTTAATGTATTGGTGAATTCTTTTTGGTGCTTTGTTAAGAATTTCTGCATCTATATGCACGAATAATTTTGGTAGTTGATTTATATTATTATTTTTGTACTATGTGTTTTGCTATTGGGATGATGTTATATTTTGTTTCATGACATAAAAACTGATTTTACCTCTTCTATTTCACTAAGGGAGTTATGGAGAACTGGTATTAAAATTCTGTATAATCATGTTGGTCTAAAGATTTCTGTTCTGGGAGTTTTTCAATTTTAAGTACATTTTTCTTAACATGCACAGAGTTGTTTAATTTTTTTCATATTATGTGAGTTTTGAGGATCTGTGCTTTTGAGGAATTGGTATCCCAATTTTGAGAAAATTAATATTCCATTTGTCACATGTTTACATGTGTGTTCTTCATCCTCATGTCTGCATAATCTGTACTGAGGCCTCTTATTTTATCCCTGTAGCTAATTACATCTTCTTTCTTTGTTGCTTTGTCAGTTTTGTCTAGATGTTGGCCAATTTTATTGTTCTTTTCAAAGAACCATTTGTTTCATTGCTTTGCTCTATCATTTTTCTCTTTTTATTCTTGTTCATTTCTGCTTATGTTTTTGTGGTTGTTTTTCTCTTCATTTGTACTTATTTTCTTCTCCACCCTTCATCTTGGTTCTTGAGCTTGGATTGTTTAGTTGATATTTATTCTCTATTTGAAGTTTTATTTTATTTTAATTAGCCAATAATACTTATATATTTCTGGGTTGCAATGTGATGTCTTGACCACATGTATACTCTGGGAAATGATCAAATAAGGCAAACTAGCCTTATCCATCACCATAAATATTTATTACTTTTTTGTGGTATGAACATTTACACCTATCTTTTAGCTACTTTGAAACATGACACATTACTATTACCTACTTACGCTTGTAGCCCTACTGTGCTATAGAACCCCAGAACTTACTCCTATTGACTGTAAGTTTGTATCCATGGATCACCCTCTCTCTTTTTCCTGTCTGCTGCTCCTAAATCTTCCCTTGTGATGATCACTGTTCTATACTCTTTGAGTTGAAAAAGCAGCAAGTTCTGTCATTTGCCACAACATGGATAAACTTAGAGGACATTATGTTAAGTGACCAAAAGAAACCCAGACCTGCTGCCCAGGCCCTTGGCCATCCTCCCGCTGCCTTCAGGAGCCTATTTCTGGTCTATGTGTCACATTCACAGTGTTCACACCTCCTTGCAATGAACAGGGAAACAGCTTCTCCTCTGTCTGTAAGGATGTGCAAGTCTTTCTTTTTTAAGGCAAGCTCTCCTGATACATTTTACTTTTGTTTGTCTGTCTGTCTGTTTGTTTTAATGTGTTTCCTGAAAGCAAACACTGCAATGCCTAGGGGAACCTGAACAGGTACAAATCAGAAAATTAGTGCTGTTTGGTTTTCAATTTTCAGGGAAGACACAGAAGACAAAGATAGATGTGCAGTAGAATATGAGCACTGCTGTGACCAGGAAAGTCAGCACATCTGACTTAACTGAAAGGTTAGGAAGTGGATTAGGAGAAAGGAAGTACAGAAAGATGTCTCGCTTCTTTCTGCCTGCCCCAGCTCCTCAGGGTGGCTGTGTGGTAACTAGTTACATATAACCTGGTCACTCAGACTGTGCCTCTGAGACACACAAATTCTCACCCGTTTTACCTCTGTCTCAGCTTCTTGGAGCGAACTTTCTTTTAAATCAGTTTCATTACACCCAGAACCAGACACATCCACAGAGGCACCATGGAAACAGCTCTGCCGGGAAAGTTCTGAGCATTTTCCAAGTCTGCCCACTTCTGTGAAGTATGGATATTGTCTGAAAAGTCCCAGGTCTCACTGTGCTGCAGTACTCTGCTGACCCCTAACTAAGACCATTCCCCTTAGGAACCTGGACTCCTTACCTCTCCAAGGAGCTAATTACCCAGGTTTCTACTGTTAAATCTCCAAGTGCTAATTATCCAGGTTTCTATTATTGAAGCAACTATGGTGGAAATTTCATTTTTATTAAGTGAAGCTCATCCTTTACAACTTTGGAAGTCATTCCTTATTAAATCCATCTCTTAAGTGTGTATAACATATTATTTTGTTTAAAGTTGAAAATGAGAAGTTTACTTTGTCTAGTTTACTTTGTCTCATTGTGTCTCCTATGCAATTCCAACACAGACTGTAAAACAGAATCACTGGGGACATGGAAGAGAAGTAATGCCCATGCCTTCTCAGAACAGCTTAATCAGAATCTCTTGAATGTGCAAGCTGGGCAAATGGTGTCATCATCTCCATCAACTTCTATCTTGGAAATGGAAGAATATTTCTACACACTAATAAATGAGTATGATCTGACCTACTACTTGAGTTTTAGAAAGATTTGATGTTTCAAAATGGCTGAAACAGAAAATATCTTGAATATATGTGTCCATACAAATAAGATTATTCACAATGATGGGTCTCATAACTCTTAACACATCAACAACATAATGAACAAGCAACAGTCTACGCTTCCTCATGGGCAGGTCAGTAAGACTTGTGTTTGATGAGTCCTGAGTTCTTTTGCAATGAGAGAACACATAGCAGCCATTTGGGTTTTCTAATCATGTGAGGATGGGCTACTGCAAAGTTACCATTCTCCCTTGAGAGCTTTATTTTAAGGAATCATGCCACTGGGTTATTGGCCCTTATAAAAGTTGAGTCTTGCTAGCCCTGAGAATAGGCAGGGTATTGCTGCCATTTTGCAAGAAGAAGTTGTTGCCTTCATCAGAGATATCTGTCTCCAAACACATGAGTGTGGCAGGAGCATCACTGACTTCGTGGTGCTTAAGCTGAAGGCTCTGAACAGTTTTCTGCAATGCATGAGACTTTGGGGTTGGGTTCCTGCTACATGACTGGGTTCAGAGTCAAACTTGTTTTGATTTATAAAAGTAAAGAACAATTACTATTATTATACACCTTGACCCTTGCCTTATCACTGCTTTGTTTGAGACCTGTCTAGATATAGAATGTTGAAGTGTGATATCACGGAGATGCTGCCGACCACACCTCCATCCCAGATACCCTGCTTCTTTATTCCCACCTCTCTGGACCATGCCCCCATGTCTTGCCATCTGTTCCCCTTATTCCTGGAAATGCTCAGTGAAGACCTGAGTAGCCCAACAAAGGATCATGTACTGTCAGAGTGCAGGATGAATCCTCTCTTAGCAGTGCTTCTCTTGGCCTCAGTTCTACCATGTGCATGTGGGTCCGTGAGCTTCTTCAGGCTCCGGGGATATGTAGAAAGGAGCCCAGAATGTTAGCACTGCTGACTGCAGGGAATGCATCAAACCTGTTTCCCACTTTGCTTAGTACATAAAACATACATTCCTTTTGGGGAACTGGCACATATACACGCACACGTGGTGTCTTGGTCTTTTGTACTTTCCCTTCCCATCTCTCCTTTCCCAGGACCTCTTCCCATCTCTACAGAGGCTACCTCTCTGGTTCCTGCCATCTCTCTTTCATTTTGCTTTTAAAATTATTTCTATTTTTGGCTTTCCTGAGTTAATTGATCTATTTCTCTCTATCCATATGCTGTAGGGTCTGTAGTTTTAGATTAATACATAGATAATCAACATTAGTTCTGGCATACATTTTTTAATGAAAAGGTTTAACATTGAAAAGTGTTCCATGGATCCTAAAAGTCCTTTTCTACCTATCACAAGGCTTCTGCCTCTGGGTCAGCTCTGCCCCGAAGTTGTGCCAGGTGTGGGGGAGCAGGCACTCCCCAGGAATGAGAGGAAGGGGGAGGTCACGTGCTCACAGTCGTGGTGGGTGGCAAGTGAAGGAAGCACTTGACACCGTCCAGAGTGGAACTTATTGTTTCCCTCCACTACCTGGGGTTTTAACTAAAACTCAAAACCTTTTGTTCAAAATTTTCTGATTTTAACAGGACTATCTTTCCCCCTAGGCTATCTATCACTCAAAATCACTTTGGGATCAACAGGGATAAATTACACAATACCCATGTGAGTGCATGCATATATACACTCACATGCACACGTGTAGACACACGGAGCAGAGGAAAAACAACTCTGAATGGGGTGGCTGGTAGCTGAGGCTTTAGTTTGAGCACTTGTTCCCAGGAGTAATAACAGCAGCAGTCAAGCATGAAGGCAGACGTGTACAGGACCTCACTTTGCAAATGTGTGTGACCCACGGTCCTCCTGGGCCTAAAATAAGCAAGACCTGCTTTTCCTGGAGTCTGGCCAGTTGCTAATGATAGCACGCTTCTTGAAGAGCTGGTCTCCTTTATCTTTAGCATGGCTGTGGTTCCACCCAACAGGTCTGTACCGCTCCCTTGGACAACCACAGGATTAATGATTTTTCATCTTAACAGATAGGGGAGTTGTCACAGGAAAAGTGGAAAAAGTAGCCAATAGTGCAACACATCCAAGATTTCTATATTCATTCATTTATTCATTCAGTAATTATTGGGCACCTACCATGTACAAAGGCAATTGTAGAGTCTGGGAGAGACTTGTAGGATAAATCACTCACAGATTTCTGCCTGCCCTAGGTGCCACTTGGGGGATAGCACAGCAAGAATACACATAAAAATAAAATGTAAGGTTTATGGTCGGTCTCAAAGTGAAAAATGTCCTGGATAAAATCAAAGGTGCTGCAAGACAAGGAGGTCAGGAGTTGGGTTAGGAAGTGGGTTTTTAACAATTGCTCTAAGTCATTGACCTGATTCTCTACCTCTGTCTAGACCTAAGCAGAGCCTCACTGGTATCCAGTTCTCTCTGAGGCAGGGGTGAGGGGCTGGGCCTGGGGTGAGTTCTTAGGGTCCACCTGGTAAACACTACTGTTGCTCTGTCTTTCATTGTGACTCCAGCTTCGCTGAATTAAATGCTACTCTTCATTAACCTAAACTAAAGAGAAAATCCATTCCAAGAGAGGTAACCCAGGGAAGTAGGGGACAGATACCAAGAATGCTGGACATTTCTTTACCAGTGGTTGAAATAGATCCCAGTGGAAAAAAATCCATTGTTCTCTCCTGAGAATGAATCCACGTAGGTCCAGAGAGACAGAAATTTCTGGGCTGCTCTGCTCTGGACATTCAGAGCTGGCCAGGCTCCATGATACATGGCACAGCCCATCTCCGTTGATGTCTCTTGTTGCTCTTCTTTCTGGGAGAAAGGCAAAGGAGGAGATAGCGATGCCACCTTTTCATGGACAAGGCTGATGCCCTTGGTTGCAAGGATTCTCAATTAGGTGCCATGCATTTAACTTCTTGGAAACTCTCCTAGGCAGAGCCTGAGGTGGTCATATCCCATCTGGTTCATTTTGCCATTATGTGCTCCTTAAATTCAATTATTTCTTTTTCAAAAACTCTCAAATAGGAACTATTATTTACCTAACTTTTTTTTATATACATTTACAACTTTTTTTTGTTCTACCCCAGGCTGTTAGCAGCACTCAACTCTTAAATTTAGGAACCTTGGAGACCAATTCAAATTTAATCTTTTATGTCCAATCTTGTAAATTTCTATCATTTTGTTTTGAGGCCATGTATCATTCTTCTTGTTTTTGTGTTGTTTTGATTTTGTCTTCACTGTTGTTTTGTCAGGTTTTTTTTAATTTTTAAAATAAAAAAGGAAAAATAATAAATATTGTTGCAAGATAGTGCAGTGACTTTAGAAACAAACATTTTAACATATAGTTATCCGTAAGTGAGATTCTCTGTATACACTCCCAGCAGTTCTTGTGGGAGACATGAGGTCACTTACATTTATTCTATTAGCTAGCTTGTACTCTTCAGCTTTCAGTTTCTGTTATGATTTTCTGTTCATCATAACTTGGCCATACTTGATTCTTCTCAAAGCTTTGCATCTTATAGTTCCACCCATTCCTGCAAACCAAAAGAAGATTGACATGAAGCTTTCTTTGACAATTGGAGAATTCACTAATTCACTTGTAAGACTTATACCCATCCTTAAGTTTACTCCTTAAGTTCCAGATGTTGTTTAGGTGAAAAGTTTAGAGCCATGAGAAAACCAAACAAAAATACTGGTTCTCATTGGTAACCTTTAACATAGAAGAATGTACAGTTGGGATCTGGGGAGGGCTCCTTCCACTTTACCAACAACCAACTTTCCATCACAGCCTCCTGTGGCTGAGAGAGTGCTAGCTCTCTTAGTCTTCTCAGGGAACAAATAACTTCATGGGACTACCCTCATGACCTAATTACCCCATAAACCCCACTTCACAGCATCATCTTACTGGGTGTTAGAATTGCCGATATGAATCTGGAAGTATGCAAACATGCACTCCCTAACATTGTCCTCAATGTCCATTAAATTCTGGCCCTGCCTACTTAGTTAACATCAGGTCCTATAAGTCTTGCACACTTCATTTTTCTATCTTGACAAGTATGAGTCATGAGTTCCTGAAACCCTCTCAGTGAATGATGTATTTTCCAAAATGACCCAGACTTCTGAAAAACAGATTACTTACTATGACTGGGTTTCTTCAAAGTGTGTAACTCAGCAACAAACAAACAAAAGAGATGCATAAGACAGCATGTTTGAAAAGGAGCCAGGAGCACCTGTGCAGCCCCCAGGTATGCTGCCCTCCTGGATCTTGATGAGCTCACGAGGCTGAGAGTACTTTGAACCCCACTGTATCTGGTCCTAGTGGGGTCCCATTATGTGGACACAATTAAGTAATTATTGGCCACTGGAAACTAACTCTATTTCTAGCCTCTTCCCTCTTTTCAGAAGTGGGGTTGAAAATTCCAACCCCCTAATCTCCCATCTCTTTGGTTACCAGTCCCTGGCCTGAAACTGCCTGGGGGACCTACAGCCATTAGCCAGCTAATTAGGATGTGACAGAATTCTTTTAGCCCTTGAATTTCAGGGTTATAGTAGCTTCTTATCAAGAACCCAGAAGAAAGAAAAATATTTAACAAAAGATGCTGATATCAGTCATAAAGTTACAGAGGTTTTAAGAGCTGTGTGTCAGGAACAAAGGAGGAAGACCAAATATGTCAATCCTACAAAAATATGTATGACTTGAATTTGAAAACCAAAAATACCCCACCTAAACAGGATTCATGGATTGAAAAACAACATAGCGAATATTTCAATCTTTCCAAATTGTAACATTCCAGAAAGAAAATTTATAGATGTGGACAAGATTGAAATTAATTTACAGAGGAACTAAAATACCCAAAACAAATTTTAAAAAAGGTTAATATAGGAAAATCAGTATATCCTATTTACTATAATCACAAAATTAAGACTCTTAAAATTACATTTAAAAATCAAGGAATAACCAGCAATACAGGGGACTGACAATATGGCAAAAACAAGTATATTCATTTGCTATTGGTGAGAATTTTAATGCTACTGTGCAACTTTTCTTAAAAGGAATTTGGTGATACATGTGGAACTGCCTCAGAAATATTTAATGTATAGAATAAAATCTTTCTAAAATTGACTGACTGACAGAATTTTTTGTAAATGGATAATATGCTCAAAGTAGATTCCTAATGATTAAAACAACAAATGCTTCTTAAATACTTACTATTTGCTCAGCCCTCTTTTATCTTCATATGCATTAATTCATTGTTTCCTAATTATTAAAGAAATAGTCAGGGGTGACTGTACATATCTGCAGTCTACACTTTCGGATACATAAGTAACCACTGGTACTTACACAGCCGATAAAGCCCTCTGGCTATCTAGGAATCACAGTGTGAGACTGCATTGCACTGGGGTCCTTTGTTTGAACTCTTGATCCCAAAAGTCCTGATAGCTTTGGAACCTGATTTTCTGTTCTCACAATTAGGCAATATCTGTAAATCTGGGATATTCAATCATTTTGTGGGTTATAACTTCTAAGGGTTAAATCCATTTCTAGCTGATTATGCCACGTCTTTTGGTTCTGATGTTTTCATGTGTAATTTTTTATTGAACAGTTTTGGTTGAACCAAGCTCAGCATCTGACACTCCTGTGAGCAGTGCTACCTCTGTGCTGTTGACTTACATTATTTCAGGGGGGAAAGAAAAACACAACTAAGCATTTCTTCTGGGCACTTGTTAAGAGATTCTAGATGTGGAGTCTCCATGAGCAAAGGAGGTCTGATCACCAGCCATGTGGAACGTGCAGTTCAGTCAGATCAGTCTGAAAAATACCATTCAAAGTAAATTAGAACCTACCACTCAAATACTTAACTGGCCAAGGCAGCTTCTTCAGCAAATATATAGATGTGGTGTTGGATTGTGTTTGTCCTTCACATAAAGAGGCTGGAATAAAGACCCTGAGTTGAACTTGGAGAACACTGTGAGCTGGAGACCAGGATAACTAAAGGGGGTGAGCGAGGCTGGTGCAGGAGGACACTGTAGGACAAGTTGGAGAACACAGCTTTTGGGCAAGGTCAAACACTGGGAATTTTGTCTGCAGTGCAAGCAAGGGCCACCTATGTGTGAGGAGTTTCACTGTTCCCCACGTACTGGGGCCAACCTGGCTGTCCTGTTGGCTGGGTTAGAGGGAGGCGAGCATCGAGGAGAGATTATATTTAAGAGGTTGTTAGACTGGCCTAGGTGAGATATGGGTGACAAACTAATGGGGAAGACAGTCTAATGGGTAATTACAATTGTCAAGGGGGCCCCTAGGAACAAGTGTAGTATGCAATAGGACCTTATATCAGACTGATCTAAATTACATTAGAGATTTAAAAAAAAACCTTTCCTGCAAAAGTGATGTTTAATCTGAGAGCTGAATAGAGAGACAAATCTAGGTAGGCAAAGAGAGAAACTGTCAGGGAAAAGGATCTACAACCAAAAAAGCAGGGTCTTTTAGTTGAACAAAGGGCTATGTGGGTGAAAAAGTGTTTTACAAAGGAGAAAGGCAATCTACAAAATTACAAAAGTTCCTAAGAGAGGGATCCTGTAGTTCTGTTGACATGCTCAGGCATTTGGATATTTTTCTGGGCAAAGGGAAGCTATGGGATGGGTGAGGTGTGTGGATGTGACTTTTGACTCTGAGAGATCACCCTATTTGATGTGCAGGATCGGTTACAGAGAAGCAGGATGAGCTGGAACAAAACCAGTCAAAAGGGTACATTTGTGGCCTGTGCGAGGGAAGCATAGGGGACTAGGGCAGTGGTAGTGAAGTGTAGGTCAGAGGTCAGAACTCAGAGAAGTGTAGGAGGTAGAATCATAAGAGCTGGTGATTGAGCAAGATCGTGAGAGGAGGGCAGCTTTAAGAATAACTTCCCATCTATTTTCTGCCTGTTTAACATATGTTAAGACAAGAAAAGACCCAGGTATGACTAGGATGACAGCAAAGCCAAGTGAATAAAGCTAACGGGTGAATTTGTTAATTTTTAGCAGTAGCATGTGAGTGAGCTAACAAAAGAGCGCTCAGCACAGGAATCAAGTCCTATCTTGGTGTGTCTGTGGCCCCGTGTTCTGGCTTCTTCGTGCTGTTCCCTGAGCCCTGAGTGTGATCTGGAATTTCTTGTTACAATATGTATTGATATATTTTAGTTCCACCACAAATACATACAATGTCCAATAATATATTGCATATTTTGTTAACATTTATATAAATAGAACAATGGTCTGTACCCAGAGCCACCTCCTTTTAATCAACATTCCATTCTCTGGACTCATCCTTGCAGAAGTATATAAACACTCTCTCATTCTCACTGTGTGTGGGGTGCATGGGATTGCACCGAGGGAACTAACAGTTCACTTATGCCCTGTAATGTTGGGCACTTGCCGCATTTACAGATTTTTGCCAACATGGAGAGCTGCTTTGAGTGGCACAGGGTTTCTCAAGTCTGTGGTGGTTAGGACACAGGACAAACTTGATTGGCTTTGAGATCCTCATGAGCACTGTTAGACTCACCAGGAGCATGTGGTAAGTCATGGAAGTGTAGTCTATATCTGATCTCTGAAGCCTGTCTGGCACTGTTTTGCTGTACTTCCTGGCTGCCATGAAATAAGCATCATTATTCCACAATGCTCTTCTGCCATGACGGTCCTAACCTAGGGTTAGGTAACCGTGGAATGAACATTTCCAAAGCTGTGAGACTAACTAAATATCTCCTCTTTAAATTGTAGATATCAGGTGTTGTGTCTTAGCAACACAAAATCTGACTAATGTAAGGGCCTTGGCCAGAAAGTGCAATGTTGGCTCACAGGCAAGCTAGGTAGGTAGGCAAAGAGAGGAAAACTTCCAGGAAAAAGGATCTACAACCAAAAAAGCAGGTCTTTCAAAGGGTTGAAAAAGGGCTATGTGGGTGAAAAAACTTTGCCTCCAACACAGTCAGAAATGGAGGCAACCCCGGCTCCAGAGCCTAAGCAGGGCCAACCCCGGGGGCGGAGTGTGGGCCCACTGGGGCCTGTGGGTACGTGATATTTTTAAATATATTGATCTGTGAGAGATGTGAAATACACTATCATATTTTCTACTTCTTCACTGCTACAGTAAATTGAGCATGTCTCATACATATACTGGCCATAAATTTACTCTTTCATGAGTTGCCATTTGTAGTTTGGACCACTCTTCAACTCTATTTTAAAAGATTTTCTTTGATATATAGGAATTTTATATGAATTCTGGAATCTAGCCACTAATCTTTTTTAAAATTTTATTTTTAGTAGTTCATGTTTTCAGTAAATAATGATTATATTGCACATGGAAAATGCGTTCACATACATAACGCATTTTAATTCTTTTTATTTGACTTTCCTTTTCCTTTCCACCTCCTTCCATCCTTGGTCCCCTTTCCATTTGTGAGAGATTTATCTCCTAGTTACAGTAAATATCTTCCAATAGTTTGTGGTTTGCCTCATTCTCCTAAAGCTCTCTTTGCTAGACCAATATTTTTCATTTTCTGTAGCTAAGTTTATCATTATTTGAGTCATATTGACAAGTAAATCTTCCATGTCCTTCTGTGGTAAAGTGTTTAGCCGGAGTGGTCCAAGCTGTGTCTTTCACCTTTGAGTAACTTAATCTACTGAGAACTGATATTTGCCTTAGCTGTGAGGTGGGAATACAATTTCATGTTTTGTTCCATATGTCTAACTGTCACTGCCCCTTGTGTTTGGTAGGTGCTCCTCTTCTTCATGATATGCAAGGCCATAACTTATCTGAAACATAATTTAAAGTGCTCTGGATATTCTGATACATAATTTTAAAACAGCCTTGCTAACTTGTAATCTTCAAAAGCTAGGATTTTCTTCTCAGTCGCATTGATTCTATTTTAAAAAACTGAGAAAACTTTGCTCCTTTATGATGCTAACTTTTCCATAGTAAAACATGTCACGTTTGTCTTTTTACATGCTCCTCAGTCGTATGGTGTGGGAGGGTATACATGGTCATTGTCTTCTATTATACTTCTCAGATAACATATTTTGTACTAATTTTAAATAGTAATTATCCTTTCTATTTGCTTTTACTTATAAAAAAATCAAAAGGGGCTGGTTAATGTTATTTTTGCATCATCACTAAGCTCTCTGCCTGATTTTAATAATCTATAGAGTCTGTTGGCTTCGCTAGGATATCATACAATTATTTGTTTTTTTATTTCCTATAATTTCTTTTCCTTTTTCTTTTTTTGTTATTGCGAACTGAACTCAGAACTTCACATTTGGCAGGCAGATGCTTGTGGTGCTGAGCTACGTTCCTGGCCCTCTTGAATATCTTTATTGTCTTACAGTATGAAAAGAATCTCTATAAACTTTGAATAAAATTCCTGCTCAGTCACTGCTATAGTCTGAGCCCAGGCTTCAAATATGCTAGGTGAGTCTCTACCAAGCTTTATCCCTGCTCTAGAGGAAAGTCTTGACAGTTGGCATCACTGTATTACCCAAGTTTTTCATTTATTATGAACTTTTAACTATATCTTCAGTATTTGAAAATATGTCTAGTTCACTAATTTTTGAAAAAACTGAATTATCTTTACTATTTTCTCTATCTCTGTGATTGTTATAGAAATTATTTTAGGGTTTTTTCCTATTCAATCCATTGATTTAGCAAATGACATTAGTATATTTTCTCACTAAACCAGTCAAGAATTCACAGAATAACCTTGGGTTTCAATTGTAGTCTATCAACATTGATTGATAGATTCAGTTTTCCAGAATATTTCTTAGAATTTTGCAGGCCTATATCTGGTAATCTGAGCAACTACTTTGAAGATAACAGTATGCAATATAACAATCATTATTAATTTCATAACATCTTGTTTTGAACTTCTGTATCTTTTTTAATTGTTTTCTTCTCTTTAAAATAAAAAAGAAAAATAATTATCTGCTTTTTGTGGAGAACTTTTACTCAAAAGCAAATTTGTTAATTTGCTTTTTTTCTGGCTTGCTCTATTTTTATTGCATGGTTAGTTTTAGCTTCATATAAATGAATTTGGGATATATCCTTTTTGTTTCTATTCTCTGGAATAGAAAGCTTTTGAAATGTGTGAAAGCTTGAAATTGTGTGTTTGATAAAACTCACAGGCAGAACTGACTAACCAGAATCTTCTCTGTCGAAAGCATTTAAAGTATTGATTCAACATGACTTTTTATCATCATATAAGCATCCATGTGCTTGCAGCCAGGGCTTAGGCAGGTAGACACCTCAAACCTCTTCACCAGAGTTGTTTTTCTTGATGGGTAGACTGAAGAGTTTTCATTCCTGGGTCTCGTTGTTCCCAAAGTGGAATCTGGTCCCAACTCTGCTTGAGAAAGCTGCCCGGCTCCTCCATGTGCTCAGGAGATATGAAGGCCCAAGTTCTATACTGACAGCAGGACTGAAAGTCCCCAGGGAAACTCAGTTCACTTTCTTTTCCTGCTTTCATTTTTGTGTTGCTTCTGGCCTCTAAAGGTCTCACATGCTAACCATTCCTTACTTCATTAATCCTATACATACTTTTTAGTTGTTGTTAGCATCATCACCCGCCACATTACTGAAAAAGCCAGAGTCCCTAACCAATGTAGAAAGATACATGTTAACTTAAAAAAGAAATTCCATGAGAAATATAAACAGAGATGCCAAGAAGATAGGTACGCAAATCTGGTGGTCAAAGCAGAGAGCTATGTATGGCGCCTGTAAGCTTTGATTTAGTGAGCTTCTGAGTACTGACTGAAGCCTTGGGGTGAATGGCCTGAGGGCAGCTGCAGAGGGAATAAGACGGCTCTCTGGGACACCAAGGGAATAGCCAGTGTGTATCATGGGACTTAAAGCAAGAGGAAAGCGGTATTCAACTGTGCTGAATGTTACTGGGGGGTCAAAGGTAATGAGGGCCAAACACCACTCACTTCAGTTAGTGGCACTTAAGTCATTGGTGATCTATGCTGGTGTCACCTGGAAGATCGGTTCTTGTTCATTAAGCACTGAATTCTGGGTATGGCAATGTCTCAGTGAGTCTTAAAGCATTTCTGAGATGTAGATTGTGGATGGAAGTGAGGCATGAGTGTGGGCTAGCACATAACAGAGTCCTTAGAGAAATCTCTTCTAAGACAGAAGTTAATGTTTTAAACAAGGCTAGGGATGTAACCCAGTGGCACAAGCACCTGCCTACTAAGTGCAAGGTCCTGAGTTCAACTCCCAGTACCAAAAAAAAAAAAAAAGGAAAGAAAGAATTATAAAGCTGTTGAAAACATATACTGTACTCATAAAAAATTTTTAAAAAATTTTAAACTGAAAAGAATTCAAACAGGTGCATGAGACACTGGGAATCTAGTTGACACGAGAGATCATGAGACTCTAGGGTGGAAGCTGTGGCAGAAGAGCAATGACCCTAAGAGAGGTGGAGCTGGGCTCCCCTTCCTCATGCAGTGGAACGAGATGACGGAGGCCTTCTCAGAAGCATGCCTCCGTGTTTTGGAGAAGGGTGAGTGAGGAGCATACTCCTTGCTTTGTGACCACATCTCTGAGAACTACAAGTCAAATCATTTTCAAAATCCCAAGAAAGAGCAGATGATAACTGAATAGTCATGAATTTGTACAGGAAGGTCGGATGATACAGACTATACATGTCTAGCAGTATCAAGAAGCGGCTTTTAATCATTATTATATCTGAATCACTGAGTGTCTTGGTTACCTTTTTCTCGTTGCTGACAAAAATTCCCAACACCCAAAATGAACAAAGGAAAGCTTTATTTAGCTTACAGTTTGTGGAGGTTTCAGTCCATACTTGGCTGGTTTTGAGGCAGAGTGGCACATGGCAGAGGGCAAATGTTCATGGCGGCAGAGCACAGCAAAAACAACCAGCAAAAGGGAGGAATTGCTGCAAGCAGCCTCTTTCTTTCCCTTACCTTGTAAACAGCTTACCCCCACCCGGTGGGCGTGTAACTCTCCTACAATGTCCATGCTCTCCTCTTCCACAGGCTCAGGATGTGTACAAAGTAAGTACCCTGGCTTCCGGCTGAATCACTCAGCCAAACCTCTAGACTCCCCAAGGTGACACAATGTATCAACCATAACCCTGAGCAACCAAAGTATGTGCAGGGGAACATGCACTGCTCACTGAACCAAGGGCTCAGCATTTCCTTAACACAGTGCAACTAAGGTACCAGGCTATTGCCGCTTGAGTAGTAGAAAAGAAAAAGCACAGCTAAGCTTGGTCGAGCAGACAGACAGGGAAGAAGATGAGAAGGTGAATGAAAATCTACAAGAACAAGGAAGATGGGAATAATAGATCCAGAAAGTTGAAAGTGTTTCTAATTCTTAGAACTATCAACTAGTTCTAACGAGCTGTAATGTTGTGGGTTCCACTCCCACAGGGCTTGACCACACCGAGCTTGCTTCATAAGAACCCCTGTTCATAGTTGGTTAAAACAAGAGCCCCAGAAGCAGGGCCCAGAGTTCTAGGCGCCAGAGCACAGACATGGCATGAAGGGGACAGAATGAGGACCATGTTCAAATAAGACCACTGTGATCAGCCAACACAGAGAGTTTTCTTTATGTGTCCAGTGAGGAACCTAGACAAAGAGTAAGATGTCTGTTGTGGAAGTGGAGGCCCATGAAGCATCTGTGCAGCCATATTCCCGGGACGGAGGCTCGGCCTGGCAGACCCCACAGTGCTGGGATCCACTGTGCCCTGCTGCCTGTGGCATGAGTTACATGGTCCCCAGGCTGTGGCCCAGCTCTGGAGCCCCAGAGCTCTGTGTCCTCTGCCCTGGACACCTCAGATCTCCATGCTAAATTTCTTTGGTGCTCATTCCCTGAGAGCCTGTGCACAGCTCCATTGTTCTGTGAGGTTACCTTAGGGAACCACTGTTTCCTTTCAGAGAAAATGGAGCTCTTCTTAAGTACATAAGACATACATAGACTTGTTGTGAAACTGGGGCCCTGAACTGGGTGCTTCTGCCATCAAAGTGTCTGTCTCACTCAGGATTGCATGTTCCTGTCTGGCTCACAGAATTAATCGCCTGCATTAGCACTGGTCTTCATCCCAGCTACGGTGGCTTCTGGCTGGGAGAACTACTCTGGCTGGAAACCATCCTGTCTCTTCCCTTTCACTGACCTCACCTCGCAGTTGCTGTGTTAATTGGAAAGACCTCCTACATTTCTATATCTCCTATCCAAAAACAATGCCTTCAGCAAACTATTTAAGTTTTCTTAAATATTCAAACATTGCCAACTCATTAACTACCCCAGTGTGGGCTACAAGAATGTTAGGTGGCGTGATAGTGAGCTCATTAGATAATTGGCTCTTCCCTCAGAGTGACCTCACAACATACTGCCTTCAGGTTGATGTCATTCATGAAATTACCCAAAGCTGTGTCTGATGTCCTCCCACTGTATATGTGAATCTGGCTAAAAAAAAAAAATACATCTCCTGTACAGAAGCAATTAGGGCCTACAGAACCTGAATGTTTACTTTAGGGATCTGTTGTTTTAACATTTGACTGAAATCAAGAAATGATACCATATGGTATGTGAAAGCCATGCAACCCCAGAAACACCCTAGCCCAGAACAAAGAAGGCTGTCTATTGGCTTTTTACTTTTGTGTTTCTTGCTTGGTAGAAACAGTGTAGGATGCTTGACCTTTATTTTATTCCAAGGCAAGCCTTTCTAGGTCCCTGGAGAGAGGGGCATTATCTAATAAAAAGCCAAACAGAACCCAAGCAATCAGACATGGCCTGTCACTGAAAGTGCTGATTCATACACGGCAGTGCCAACCTCCTTCTGCAACATTGGGCAGGGTTGGGGAGAGAGCGTTTGCAGGTTGTGATGGTCAAAGCTACTTTGATCAGGGCTGGGCATTGTGCGCTTTATCTCACTCTCACTGGGAGGGCGTGAGCTTCTAGGTCAAGGTCAAGCAGGAAGTCAGGCCATGGCAGTGCTGGCTTCCCTTGTGCTGCCTTTCAATCTCCCTGGCCGTGGATAGAGATCTTCGGCTCTTAGCCCCACCGGTCTCTTCACTGCACAATCAACTGACAAGCACAAGTAATTTCCTGCTGCGATCCCTTCAGTGATATCCTGAAAAGAGAAGAAAATAAGAAGGGGAAAAAACGGTAACACACAAAAATATCCCTGAAGTGCACTGCCTAGAAAGAGAGGAGGCCTTTTAGTTAACATATGTTCAATGCTTTTAGCTACCATTCCTTTCAACTTAGAAATTATTTATTTATTCTTGCCAATTCTCTAAAGTATTCTTTCCCTCAAATAGCACATATGTGACCTATTAACTCTTCTCAGCTTTGCTTTTATTGTGTAGAGCAAAAAAAAATGAATGCATGTTTTCCTCTGTATTCAAGTCAGAAATGTCTAGCCATTTAATATTGTCTGATGAATTAATGAACAAAGTTAAATAAATTAGTAAACTAGAGCTTTGTGCCTTGCCCCGTGCCACGGGCAGAGTAAGTTGAGCAGAGTAAGGCATTTGCGATCAGGGTCAGGTTTCTGTCTTTCCCCTTCCTTTTAATAGCCGGGCCAGTGGGTGGGCAGAAGTAAGGACCCAGTGGCCTGATTATGAAGTAAACTGTGGGTTTATTTAGAAAGAGTAAAGAGTACAAGAGGAGTTTATTTTGCGTGTGATTCTCCCCAGCCTAAGATTAGTTGGTGAATAGTACGTTTAAGATGATCTCCATCCAAAGGTAACATCCACTGCCTGCCTGGGTATTCCGCCAGGGCCAGCAGCACCTGCAAGCATCCTCAGTAGTGCAGTGGGCATGTGCTCCTATCCTTGGCCTGGGAATAATGAGACTGAGACTCAGAGAATGGAGAACTTGCTCAGGGCCACTCTGTTTTATCTACTGCAGATCTGTAATCTACGCCTGATTTCATTGAATCAACAGCTCCTATTTGTCTAGTGTCCTTGAAAGATCAGTCACCAATTTGCAACAATAGTTATTTTAAGCCTACTTTCAGTAAAACAGAAGACCCTTGGTGACCTTACGCCCAGAAAACAAAACCAATGAGGAGGGAAGGCCTGGGCCTCCCTGGGAGAATTTTATGCCTAAGTATGGAAGCAAGGGTGATGCCCGAAACCTGAGCTTCTTCTCTAACTCACTAAAAACCCACCTTCTGAAGGAGGTGTTGTTTTTGTTTTTTCTTTGTTCTTAATTATCTATATATGCAACTTTAAGCCACTGTGATCAATTTTTTACACACAAAAGAAAACAAAAACAACATCTATGTATTCTACAGCTAGCTCATGTGTACTAGGTATAAATCCTAGCAACACATAGTCTCCTCAGACCAAGGAGTGTGGGAAGAAAGAGGTCCATTGAAGACATCAAAAATACAGATTCCTAGAGGTTGGGTGAGCAAGTCTGAAGTGCCCCAAACCCTAACAAGAATTTTAAAAGTCAGGGTAATTATGAGTGATACAGGTGGTAAAAATGTGATAAAAAGGTTGATAACTTCTGGCATCCAGAAAGAAAAAAATGTACAAGATCAAAAAATGTTCAGGCCTAGGTATTTGAAGGATGAGAGCCATTTTGTTGGTTAACACAACAATGCCATTTACTTTTATAGACTATAAGATCTTACGTGCTTTTTAACCACAATGGAAACACCATGGGAAGGGTCTGAAATGGAGGGTAAGGGAGTGTGGATATGATCAAAGTATCTTATAGGCATGATGAAAATGCCACAGTGAACCACAGTATTTTATAAAGTTAATTTGTACTAATAATCATATAGGAAAAATGTAAACAATAGCAGTACTATATAAGAACATTGCATCTCAAAAAATCAGGTCTTTATTGTCTATTAGCTGGTCTTATCTTTTTTGTCTGCTCAGTGCCTCATTTCACAACACACAGCAACATCCTGTGAGAATCAGCGTAGTGTATACTATTGAACATGGATCAGTGATGGCTTGCATGGAGAAAAAACCTGGAATATAATTATGAAAAAAAACTTAGAGCCAGTGCCAAATTCTATTCTAATTTTTGTCTAGTGGTGCTGGGAGAGAAAATAAATTTTGGTCATGGTAGGCAAATGCTGTACCTCTGAGCTATGCCTACATCTCCCAAAATTCTAAACTGCAAAATATTTGAAACTTACACTTGTTTCTACACAGAGCAATACTGGCAATTACACTGACTTCAGTTGAATCAATTAATTCCAGAAGTCAGGAAGTGGGTGTTTCTGCAGAAGACCTCTTGTCCCATCAGCCTCTTCTGCACAGGTTAGACACTGACGCCCCATTTGTTTAATAAGGAATCAAGGCCAGATGACCCAAAGATGGAATTCAGAATACAATTTACCATCATCTATAAGTTGATTTGAAAAGTGATCTGATATGCGATGTTACTTCTTCCACTGGCATCTGTAGTCATTAACATGGACATAGAGGTAAATATTACTTGGTGTTCTTCTCAATGAAGACATTTGATTGCTAATGGAAGAACAGCATTGCAGTGTCCAGATGGACTGAAACAGAGGACACTTTGTAGCATATCTCTGGAAACAGAGCAGAGAAGCGGTTAAGCAGCGGTTGCTCTGTTTTGTTTGTTTGCTATTTTTAATGGTTTGACTCTGGTCTCTGGACTCTGACTCCTATTTTTGCCCTCCTAAACTTATCAGCAGTCTCCTCTTGTTTTGACCTAAGCTGGAATCTTGACTGGCAGTTCTTAAACAACTTGAAAAGTTCTTTTGTTAAAACCATGTTGGGGGATTGTGCATATGAATAAAGAAATTGCACATAAGTAAAAATGGGGTCCTTGCCTTTCCTCAGGAGGACGGGTGGTATTTGTGTCAATGGTCTCTGATTAGAAGGTCCATTGTTGCACATTTATTAACTCAGGTGAAATCAATATAGCCACCCAGACCTGGGGCTTTCTTGGACACTGTTCCTTAAAGCGCTATTGTGTGCATATCAGGGCAGAGCGTAGCATCTTCTGATGCAACATTCATCCAGGATGGATCAAATTACCCTTTATTTTTTAAAAAATCAAAATTTCCCTTTTGGACATTTAGTGAATGACAGGCTTGACCTTTCCTGGTTTGTTTTCTAGTTCATTGTACTCAGGACCCTGCTGGTAATGAAAAGTATTTTTCCTTTCTGCTCTCCCAACCTAACCTGACCTCTCTGCGATGACACTGAGACAATGCAGGCCCAGAAGGGCTCTTTGCACAAGATGGAATTCGCATGCATTCCAAGCAGTATGTGTGAGTGTGTTACCTTAGCAGGGGTATTCTTACATGGACCCAAACCTTATCATTCACATTAAAATTACAGTTGTGCAACATTTCATTACCAAACCTTTAACAATCCAATCACGTTACGCTTTAAATTTTTAGTGTTAGATAGAATGCCCCCTTTTAATTTTTTTTATTGTTGGTTTTTACTTTACAACGTTTTAACTTTTGTAGCATTTTCACTCCAGGTTTTAATCAGAATCACAAAGAATCATGACAATGCTTTTAATACATGTTTACCTTTGGTTTTGTCGTATATTTATTTTTAGTAAGACAATGGCTCCAATGAATTGAACTTCCGTGCAGTTTCTTTCTTCCCAGTTCTTCACAGGGAACTCTAGTTTCACACATGTTCTTCCCCCTCCCACACACATGCACACAAGCATTTTTTCAGGTGTCACTGAACAAAACTGAGGGCCTTATCACTATACATACAAATTGGGGATGGTATGCAATGATGCATATTTCCAGTCTGGGGTGAGCTTTAATCGACACAGTATGTCCTTCCTTTCAGCTAGGTAATGTGTGATAGACTCCTTTGTAAATTTGTTGATACTGTAAGTGATAAATGTCAACAAATTCCAAAGTCAGCTAAATAAGCGAGTGTAAGAAATGCAGTGTAGAGGAGTCAAAAAGTAGTTTCAGTAGGGTGGTAGGTATTAGTACGTAAGTGACTCATAAATATGCATCTATATTTGAGTCTTCAGTGTCTAAATGATAGGAATCAGAATGCAGCATGTCATTTCACTGATTTATCATAACATCTTGGGCCTACAGAAATGATTTGAAGGCCAAAGAATTCAACTTCTAATTTTACAGATGAAGACAAAGACTCCCAGGGGAATATTGCTTAGTTCAGGCTCCAATAAATAGAAGCAGATCAGGGGCCATTTCCTCAAAGATTCTCCATCATACTTTCGGTTTGGAAATTCAAAATAAACTACCTAGTAAAATAAATTAAAATAATCTTTTATAACACTGATGATGCGTTAACATATGGCTAATTTGTTCATTTTTAGATAATAGGCATATCTGTGTTAATATGGATGAGATTTACTTTGTTCAGTTTTCAAGTAGCAATTCTGATTTGGATCCATAACAGAAGAGATTTGTCAAATCCACTCAAAAATGCTGAAGTGCCGAGTGTGGTGGTGCACGCCTGTAATCCCAGCACTTGGGGAGGCTGAGGCAGGAGGATCGTTGTGAGTTCAAGACCAGCCTGGGATCCAAAGTGAGGTCAAGGCCAGTCTGAATTGCACAGCAAGACCCTGTCTAAAAAAGACAAAAACAAAAACAAAAGAAAACAAAAATGCTGAAGTGAATCAGGGGCATATTTTGGGGACATGCTACGTCGGAACCTTAAGAAGCAGTAACATAGATAGATAAAAACCTTTCAGAAATACCACCAAAACACAATCTGTTTTTAAAAAAATAATGCCCAAAGTAGCATTTCCTCACCAGCCTGAAAGCTTGGTAAAATCATATGATGTTTTCATTGTCATATAAATTTGATGAGGTCATGCTTGGTAAGTATATCAAATCACAATTTCTGATATAATTCCTCTCAGAGCCCTAAAAGGTGACACAGTTCCCACATGGTTTTCCTCCCAGGCTTGCTGTACCCACCTGGCTGCAGTGTGGGCAGGAAGCCCCATCTTCTATGAGGATAGATGTGCATGGAAATGTACAGTCAGCAAAAATCACCTCAGATAGACTTGGACTCAAATGGGCTACCTTGGTTACTGCTGCAGAAGGCAGAACCAGATGATCCCAGAGAGCCCTCCCAGTCTGCCTGTGCAGTCATATATATATATATATTATATATATATATATATATATATAATATATATATATATATATATATAATATATATATATATAATTTTGTTCCTAATCCTATTTTCAGGGTTAAAATGCCAGGTATTAGAAATAGATTATGTTTATCTTCAAACTTTAAAATAAAAGATGGAAAAAGTATTTCTTTCATACAGAAAATCAGAAAGGAAAAACTTCATACATCGGCAAAGTTTGTCTTTCTCTAAATCAAAACCATTAAGCACTGCTTATGGTATACCTATGTAAGTCCACTCACACAGAAAAACATTGCATATCATTATCCATAAATGTTGCATAATGAATACTTGAATTATAGACACATAATATAATTGCCATCTGAACCAATCAATAATTTAATTATATATAATATTTCAGTTTATATAATAAAAATCAAGTTTCATATTTCTGTTGTCTTATTCTGGAAGCTGCCTCTGTGATTTATAAATTCTTTAGAGGAATTATCCAGTCTCATAAGATTATTGTCAAGTTTTCATGATTGCGTTCATAATTTTGTATGATCATGATGTCTCAGTTGCTCCTGTCATTATAATGTGCTATTATTGCAAATGTAAGTGTTCGAAGCCCTTTATTTTTATAAGCAACAGACAGCTGTCCTTACTGTCTTAAGATATTATTCGCTTTCATTAAATGAGTGGGGAAAGCGTTAGGAAACCTGTAGTTGCTGTACCACACTGCCCTTCCCAACCCTGGGTTGTGAGAAGAGTAATGCGAGTGAATCTGCACATCTTCTTTGCCAGCTTTTTGCCTCTGGTCAGCACGCCACACCGTCTGAGCGAGCTGGGCTATGCCAGTAATAATGCCAACCAACAACTGAATGTATTCATGATTTGCATCGTGCTAAATAAAATTAAAAAGTGCATATAGAAGCCCAAATATCACATTCAAAATTCATTTGTTTAATAAATACTTAGTAAGGACTGCTTTTATCAGGCATAATTGCTGAACATCAAGAATATTATCCATCTGTTTTGTGTAGCTGAAACAGAATATACAATGTGGGATACTTTATAAAAGACACAAGGTTTATTCATTTCATAGTTTTGGGGTCCAAAAATCCAACACTGAGCAGCTCATCTGTTTAGCCTCTAGTGAGGGCTTTCCAGATACTGACAATGTGGTGGTGGTTGGTGTCATAGTGGTCGCACACTCTAGTGGAATAGATGTCACACAGTAAAACAGGAAGCCAGAGACTGGGGTGGGCCGGGCTTGCTTTTTTACAGTATTCATTCCAGTGTACACCCAGAGACCTGCACTAATCTCTTTAGAGGTTGTGTTCATGACACAGCCACGTCCACCAGATTTTACCTCGTGAAGTTTCTTCTTCCTCCACACTGTCACTGTCACACAGCGGAGCAACCTTCTAGCACAGGCTTTGGGGAACACAACCTAGGCAGACTACAGCAGCCATCATCTTAAATACGGCAGGATTCCTGCTTTCATAGAACTTGCACTGTGGTAATTTCATTAGAAGGAATTTACTCTTAGAGTTAATATGTCACAGAAAGATGCTGCATTTGAGTAGGAGTCCTAGAATTAGTTCCACTACTAATAATATTCTCCCAATTAATACAATTTTTTCAACTGCCTTTGTCATTCCTTCAAAGTCCAAGACCAGGGTGGCAAATTGAATAAAAATGGCTTCTGTTAATATACCTTAAGGTGTTCAGGCAGCTATTTTGTTGAGCCTAATATTTTCTACTTGCTAATTTACATAGAGTTACTTTCACGATAATTATGTATTTTAGAACTCACCTTGCAAGCTTGAATTACAGATAATGTGTTTAGGAATGCAGCAACAAATAATTATTTTTATTTGTAATTGAAGTACTAACTAGTAAGCATACACACTGATAAACATGTAGAAATGTATGCCCTTTTCATCTAGCTTAGAATTTGTATAATTTCCTTCAGCAACTGCTTACAGATTTCATCATTATGTGTGAATTACGTACTTTAAGTGTGGTGTCTATGCACTTGTTTAAGCAATATATATAGATAGATAGATAGATAGATAGATATAGATATAGATATAATGTTGCTTAATTTTTCCTTATATTTAGAAAACTATTCTTTTGTTCTCTATACGAAACCTAAGGGAATTTTAGATTACATTTCCCTTGGAAAACTACTCATTGAGATAGGGCTAAATATTTGGCTTCTAGGTCAGAGAGAGGTGAATGATGCATTCTTACAGCCTGGGGTAAGAGGTGCAGTATGGCCTTACAGAGCTCTCTGGACGTGAGTATGTTAGATGAAAAGCCACATATTCTGGACTATCTGTCTTACATTAATCCACCATTTCTCTCCATCTCTTGACATCCTTTAGTAGCATTTAGAATGATTCAACACATCATGTATTACTCAGGCTACTTT
>PVLD010006546.1:0-5000 GCA_004027595.1 Dinomys branickii | reverse complement strand
CAAGACTCAGGCAGAACTGGAGAAGCTTTCCTCGGTTGTGTTCACTGTTTCCTGGTCTCCACAGGCTTGTGGCTTTGCTCAATATGTTAAACGTGTACAAATGCAGGCATAGGTACACAGTGAGCTGCAGCTACAGATACAGATGTGCATAGTGGTGGAGAAAAAATAGAGATACAAGTAAAGATAGCGATAGAAATAAAGATGTGGAGAGATAAAGGTCAGTACAGTCTAGCTCTAGATGGTATCGCTATGTGTATCCCTTCAAGCTCTCAAAAAAGTGGTTTGGGAATGTTTTCTATTCTAAGATATCATGAAATTCTTGTATACGTTTACTGCATCGACATTGGTTCTTATGTCAAGAAAAAATAAAATTCACAAATTACTGCTTAATAAAATTAATTCTATGAAGCTGACAAAACTTATGTGGTGTGTCCATTTGTGTGTGTGTGTGTGTGTGTGAGAGACACGTTGAAAGAGGGTAGCCATAAAAGATGCTTGGAGGTGCTAGAGCGAGACAAATAGCTGTCAGACGTATAAAAAGACAAAGAGACAAGAGATGGTGACAGACAGAGGGGTAGACAGGTAGATAGACACAGGTGGATAATTTCATTCTAGACAAAATACTAACCTGCTCGTGAAAAGAACGGTGTGGTTCCTCTGTCCCTTTCTATGTCTAAAATGTCCTCTTCTCCTGCTTCACAACAATTTATCCAAGGAACTTGTTTTTTGAAATATTTGGGCTTACTCCTTCCTATACTTGGGAGATTCAGAACAGCCACGTTCCTGGGACCCTATGCCTTACAATTTCATGGCTGCTTGAGAGAAAAGGTTGTATCAAAGGGCCTTTCCTGACTTTTCCACAGGCATCTGGCACCCTCGTCTCTGTTGTCTCTCACTGGCCTAACCAGCTTGAGAGAATGGACCTTGTGGAGCATCTACCCATTTTTCAGTTAGAAAAGGCATCCAAATAAAAAGGAGAAAGAGAGAAGAAAGTAAACCCACTTAGAACTTGGCAGCAGATAAAGTAAACATTCTAATTTTCTCAGTTTTTCATTATTTTTTACCATACAGACTTATCACATTCAGAAAAATAGAATAATTAAACGTCACTATATAATGATTTTTCACGTGAAATTCGCTATGTCATCTTTATGATAATCTGTAGTCCCTACATAGTATTTTATTGCATAGAATTTATCTATTTTCCTACCTTTGAATACAGAGTTCATTTCAAAAAAATCAAAAGAGCCACTTTCTCCTGAGACCTTTTCATTTTATTGACTCATTTCTTTTGGAAAAAATATCCAGAAGTTAGAATAATGTAATAAATGCTTTGAGTGGTTTTTCTGCAGAGTAATTAAGAACATGTCAACTTTGGATTTATGGAGCCCTGTTGTCTGCACTCACTGGCTGTAGATACTGACGGATGCTTATGCAGTTGAAACCTCAGTGTCTTCATCCATATACACAGGAAAACATTAGTACTAACCTCATAGTCTTGTGAAATCAAATGAGGTGACACTTGCAGGTAATTGCAAAGGCCCTATGTGTAGAAATTATACAGAAACCTGTAGCTATTACTAAGTGGCAGGACTTACTCTGTGTGCCCTATATGCTGCTACCAGCCCTGACTGTAAGGCAGCCCATTGGTTTGCCAGCAAGAGGAACTGGATGGAAAGTATATTGCACTGACCTGGCTACTGCTGTGTCTGATGGTCCTATAACTTGATGGCCTCAGCCTGGCTGACTAAAGAATTGTATTCATTCATATAATGAACTGGAGACCTGCAAGGTACTCACTTGTAGGAATATATATTTTTCACCACATAGTTGAAAATTCTAAAAGGTCAATTTTGCATTTTTGCTCCTTCCGCTGGGCCTCTCAAATCATCTGCTTGCTTCTCAGGTTGTTTCTCAGATCATCGGGATAGCGTCAAAACACTGGCATCAACACTCACATCAAAACCTCACCTCTGCTGAGATTTCAGTACGGTACAACGTGCTTTCCAGTTTGGGGGCCCACTTTCTCCATTTAAAGGAGAAAGTATTCGAATTTACAAGCTAAAATAACTGTCCAAGGTCACTGCGACAGACACGGCCCATTTTAATCCTCTCATGAGGCTTGAGGAGACAAGCAGACTGTATCACTCTTGAGCTCATCATTTCATGGAATTTTGACTTATTTAATTAGCATAAGACAAAGCTGCACAGGACTGTTGAATGCTCCTCCACAGCTCACTTTGGAGTAGCAAAAGGCCAGTTACAATGGGGACAAAGCTATTGGGAAGTAATTTTTGTAGGGTGAAGAGTCTGCACAACAATTAATGAGAAAGCTCCTACCCAGTAGCTTCAGCAGCTGAAAAGACAACGTGAGTGACAAGCTACCAGTCCACTTCACGTGCCTCCCCCTGCCCGAGGGAAACACTGTGCGCCCACTGCCCCTCATGCTGCTGGGGATCGTGTGGGGGTTTCTCTGCATGGTAAGACGGGGTCTGACTCCAGTAACCAAGCCCAGAGCTCTCCCTTCCCACAGGCTCCTAACTATCTGCCTTCCTCAAGTTCTGTTTTCACTGCAGACTTGTCTTGAAATAAGCTGCTTTGGAGTCTCTGCTCAGTGTAACTCGCACTTTGGGCAGCTGAAAAGCTGTTTGAGCTACACAAAGCTTTGCTGCTGAATTGCAGTTTGTCTGGGAACCTCTCTGCCACAAGCTTGTCCGCGAAGAGGAATACACACAGGCCAGTGTTGATGCTTCTTTTGCGCTGGACTTCTCAGAAAGTCCCACATTCATTCCTGTATAAATCTGCATATTCATCTTACGGAGGAAAGTAGCAACACTAACTGTATTTTGGAGATATCCTGCCTGTAATATCAGACAATATATACGTGGCTGCATTTCCTCCACATTCACACTGTGACCTGGAGAAAATCTCAGGATGAATCCCCGAAGCAGTATCTCCCATCCCTAAAACACAGGTGACTCTCTTCACCTCTTTAGCTTTGCAGAGGCAGACACATAGAAGAACACCTTTTACACAGATCCCTACCACCAAGGGTTGAAACCTAAGGTTTTAAACAGTTCAACTAACTGAGGAAAACTATCAAAACTACATGCAATTTCCTGACTATCATGGTTTAGAGACATTCCATTGTATTTGTTCCTTTATTTGCTTACTTATAAATTCACTTCTATTTTACACTGTTGGTTCTGTTTCTTTGTTGTAGTTTATTAATCCCTCCATCCTTTCTTTTAATCATGGTGCTTACATGCTGACAAAGCACTTGCTTTCTTGCCTAATTTTATAAACTGTTCAGCCGTGCCCTTATTCACTGTTTTCTTTTAATTATGCATTCTTGTTAACCTCCGTATGCATTCAAAGTTACAGATTGCCATTGACACAGTATTAATTAAAGCATATAATTTATGACATTGGAGCTTGAAATTAATAAGTGACAATACAATTACATGGTTTGCCTAATTGTCCCTCAGTAATATAAAGATTGACATTTGAGGCAGCATTAGAAGCTAAAAGCACCTCATAAACTCACAATAGCTTTGAAAGTAATCACAAGAGAATCTAAGGAAACCATCCCATTTGGAGGGACAGAATACTGGGCAGTTAAGTGGAAGGGCAATTATCTTTTCTCTTTTTATTAACAATTTAAATCTATGGGGGAAAAGTTACTTTAATATCTAAAAACTAGCTTTTATTATATTTAGTTTGTGTTGTACAGAACTGAATAAATTGTAGACAAAGTGCCCTATCCTTTGGGTGTCTTCAATTTCATCTTTGTCACTGTTTCTGTTATTGTTTTAATTTCCTTGTCTGCCACATGGTTTGTCTTTGGAGAGGAGGAGTTCTGAACATGTTTCCTTTGTGACTGTTCATTTCCAAGTCTGCTGTCCTGACACAGTGTTAGCATCCACTTGATTGTAGCTTTGCTCTCTGCCATGTGTTCCACGGCACCAAAACAAGTCATGACTTGCATTTATGTTGTTTTAAGCAACATCCCAATCAGGGACAACTTTCCTCCAAGCTCAGGGGATCTTCTGCTGGCAATGCACACAATAACACCACAATGTCTCAGAGCTGGAGCAGGGGGGCCTTCCAGCTAAGTGGAGGGGCTGGAGCCACCAAGGATAGACCTGGGCCCACAGAAGAGCTGGGGGTCAACTCTGAGCCTGTAATTTAAAACATATAAACACTTGTCCAAGTTTGAACTTAGAAATAAATTAGACACATTAGTTTTTCCTTAGAAAAGCATATTGTGTAGCAGAGTAAGTTATTTACAATGTCATCAAGTTAACAAGTTGTAAATTCTTTGGATTAATATTTATCTTACACAGAGTAACATATGTTCATAAAAATACACATATATGTAATAGGTGTGTATGTTTGTGTCCATATATGTTTTTGGATGTTTGTGTGTCTGTGTATCTGTGTTTGTGTGTGTGATATATATGCATCTGCTTTTTAAGTCCTAGAAAGAACACTATATTGTGGAATAGCAATAATTACAGAAAATATTCCCTTCACTATCTTAGAGATTTTTCTTAAACATATGCAAATAAAAATAATACAGAAGTAGGGAATTCTGGGCTGAATATAGGTGTGAAATTGCCTAAATTCCAATCCCAATCTTGTTTCCATGTGATCTTAGACAGGATCAGAGGGACACTGATTATCTAGTAAAAGATTTGATTCCAGCTCAATTTATAAAATTTTATTATGTTTTCTGTCAAAGATTTTTGTGTAAATTTTTTTATTGAGTGGTTAATTTACTATCTTTCATAAATATTTGTATAAGATCCGGGGAAGATGGCGACCGGGTGAGCAGCAAGGGAGCGAACCTCCTTAATAAACACCACCAGCTCGAGACAGACTTGGTGAGCGTGAATGCCGGAACCTCGGCTGGGAAGTTTAAACTGGGCGTATTTCTCTGAGATGCCGGGGGAGATGTGGTAGGGCGGACCAGGCTGCCGGGGCGAGACGTGGGAAAG
>PVLD010006545.1:0-99632 GCA_004027595.1 Dinomys branickii | reverse complement strand
CCGTCGGGAGTCGCCGGGGGGCTGCACCGGCTCGGGAGGCGGGAGGGACCGAGGCGGCCGCGCTCCCACTGCGCTTGGACCGAGCCAAGCTTCTTCCCCGCGGGGATCGTCCCTGGCTCCCAGCGTCTGGGGCTTTCCCACGTCTCGCCCCGGCAGCCTGGTCCGCCCTACCACATCTCCCCCGGCATCTCAGAGAAATGCGCCCAGTTTAAACTTCCCAGCTGAGGTCCCAGCATTCACGCTCGCCAAGTCTGTCTCGAGCTGGTGGTGTTTATTAAGGAGGTTCGCTCCCTTGCTGCTCACCTGGTCACCATCTTCCCCGGATCTTCTCCATACTCTTAAGTGAAATAAATTACACACATATATGTAAACAATGCTTGTTTCTCTGATGTGAGAAACCAAAAACGTAAGTAAGTACCAAAATGTGTAATTGATATTGTGAAATAAGAAAAAAAATGTTCAAATGGGAATAGGATCTGGAGAGGGGGAAGGGAGAAAGGAAGGAAGGGAAAAGAAAAAATGATGAAAAAAAAAGAAAACAAATAGAAACAAAACTTGTAAATAAGGAAGAGAACAGGAATTGAAGGGAAGGTAGTGAAATGGGAAAAAAAGAATCAATTTATATTGTGTATAGGTATAAATTCCCTATAATGAATGTGATCATTTTGTATACCTAAAATATACCAAAAAACTTAATTAATTTAAAAAATCATTACAATAAGAGATATTGCCATTTATCTCCCTCAAGAAACTTCATGCTTCAAACACACTTATCCCATTGTTTTGGCCATTTGCTGAAGCAGTTTACATTCACAGTGATTTCTGTGAAATAAGAACATTATAGTGAATCCTCATCCACCTTATTCCCAGCATCTGGCATTGTTCAACTTCTGGGTCATCCCCAAAGTCAAAATGACCATAAAAGAGAAACATTTTGAGTGGATTCAGTAAATCAAGGCCATGGTGACAGTGCAACTAAAGACACCCATGAAAAAGTACTTCTGGAACTGCATCAAAAAGGGGCAGGTAGGATGGGAGGAAGGTGTTTGCAGGAGGAGGGAGTGTTTTGAAGGAGATGAATGGCTAGGTATCTTTTACAATAATATATTTTTTAAAAAGTTAAACATGCTCTGTATTTCTTGATTATATCTTGTATCTCTTTCTTCCTTCTGGAAGTTAGGAATAACTTGTCTGGACTTCACTGCTATTATATTTTAACCAGTTCATTCTTCACTGTGGTTGAGGGGGACACAAGCACGAAGGTTGTGATCTCCTTCAGCTGGACCATAGATACTCATGACGTAGACTCTCTAACAAAGCCACACCTCTAAGCACTACCCTAGAATACATGTTACCCTTTGTAGTCTAGGTTCCATAGGAAAACAGAGCTAAAGTGATAGGGATTCCGCTCACCCCCACTTTGTTCCCTCATACCAAGCCAGAGTGGAGGCCTAGCAGCCAGTCAAATATGTCGAAGTCCTGAACACCTTTTCCCACAGGCCCAGCACCAGAAAAAAAATATCTTCTTGCTGTCAGCAAAATGAATAAAATCCCTATCTTCACCCAAAAGGCAGGGGAGGGGGTGGGAAGCTTACCTCTGAATTGTGATGTTACTAGGACACAGTTTGCTGTAATAATACCAATTAACATTTCTCCTCATTTAATAGTTTCTAGTACAGGATAAAAATAGCAGTACACGTGGTACTGAGACGCAAAAAATAACAGTGGGAATATGTTCAGAAGAGCCCTGCTCCATCTCACCTCAGGAGGATAGAGAGGCAAGCAGGAATATTATGAGAGATGTAGGAGGGGACTTCAGAGAATCTTCCAGAAATTAATGGCCTTTTATTACCATGCTCCTCTTCTGCCCTGAATCACTAGATATGCCAAGCGAAGGCACCTGGAGCATAGCGAGATGGCATCAGCCTTGGAATGTGAGGAACTGACTGTCACATTCCCATCTCCCATCTGGCACAGCCATCTCTGTTCCTGGCTTCAGTCAGACCACTTCACTAAGACAGATTCCATACTTGCCAGGTGAGACCCATAGCACCTATCATAGACTGTTCATCAAAATACAGTAACACAGCTTTACAAACTAACCTGACACTTAAATGTACAGTGGGTGTCTGGTGGCATTGCTATGAGTTATCCACCCCCCAGAAGGATTAGGAACATGCCTGCAGCACAAGCATCCTATGGCCCAAGGTTGTAGACACTGTTCTTGACCCTGGCCAGTAGCTCTTCGAGGATGTTTCCCAGCCCTATCTGGAAAGGGCAAGTGGATGGCATGGGGCTTAGAGGGGTTCTGGTCAGGCCCACTTAAAGTCCATGAGAGGTCTTAGGAATCTTGGGGACATGTGGGAAGACACAGGAGCTCTGAAATCACTCCCCATCCCACCTACCTCCTTGAATCGATTTTTATCAGTTTAGTGTTTGGCTTCCAGGTAAGCTTTTACATGAAGAAAAGTCCTCTAAGAAGCTTCACCGTCTTTGTGCTTGGGGCTTGTCAGAGCCATGACTGAGGTGTAAGGAAAGAGTCCTTAGTCCCTGAGCTAGACCAAAGTCATCGAAAGGCCTTTCTATCTGACCAAATAACAACCACGTTTTCTTAACAAGAAAAGAAAAGCTAACGATAAAACCATCTGGAGTTTTTCTGGGCATGTGGCCATTTATACCTGAGAACCAGGAATTTTCTGGTTTGTAGTAAAAAAAGCCCTTACACCTCTGCCATGTGTTGTGGTCCTGGGATCACGGGGACCAGGACTGTCAGTTCCGGTTTGATGAGCCCAAATGAACAAAGTGTTATCACAGACTTGGCAGGGAACAGAGATAGGTGTTGTAGGAACGAGAGGCAGCACAAAGACCCAGAAGAAACAACTCTTTCCTGCAGAGCTAGAGGAGAGGGGGTGGAAGAGCTCGGAGAGATCCATCTGCTGTTTTGGAATGCATAGATTTGGAGAAAGGGAAAATCAGGGAAACAGAAATGCCACCCTGAAGCCAGACAGCATGACTTCCAAGGAGTTTGAAAGTAACAGGGCAACAATAGACCACTATGCCAGGTGGCCTCATAGGCTAAGGGCCTGATCTCCTCTCAGGAAGCATCAGGAGGCCAACAAGCTGGAACTGCCCAGCTCAGCTTCTCTTCCTCAGAGATGGAGCAACTTGAAGCTGTCAACCACCTAGGCATGGAGGGGTCACCTAATGTTGCTTGGCCACAAAAGATCTTACGGCAAGAAGAATATAGGAGAAGGGACTAGTTTCAGCCATAGGGACCATTATGAAGGACAGGTGATACCTGACAGATCTGGGAGGTTGCAGAATTTGGCAGGCATCATGGGAGAGACAACCACCCCCTGCTCAGCTGGAGCCTCATAAGGCACCCTGAGCCCTGACATCAGACCCTGCTTTCAAATCTTGCCTGCCTAGCCTTACCAGGTAGTCTTGGATAAACTACCTAACTTTTCTGGACTTCAGTGTCCTCAAGTGTGTGTGGCAATAATAAGCATCATAGTGCTGTCCTGAGCACTGATAAATTAGTAGCTATAAACCACCCAGAGCAGAATCCATGTAATAAATGCTGACCAGGAAAGTCAGACAAGTCCCCCTTCCTGCGGCCCATTGGGCTCAGCCCTGCTAAATGAAAAGCAAGGCTGGGGGTTCATAAGTATAGTTCCTGGAGGGGCAGCGGATGTGAAGAGCACCCTAAAAACAATCTTCCCTATATGAAACAACCCCTTGGGAGCATTTTCTCCATTTCTACCCCCTCTGTCTTTTCCTATCTCTTATCTCTCTATTTTCATTTTCTTTTAATTTCTTAAGCATGTTGTTAATTCTCCCTCTGTTCTCTTTTAGTAGATCTGCTGAACCATTTATCGAGAAGCCTAAATAATGAACAACTGTAGATGGAGTTGCCCATTCACAGGGTCCTGGGAGTGTTGAGTTAGTAAGAGACTCCCTTCAGGGTAAGATTTTAGTCCAAGATGGTTTTTCATCTCTTAGGAAAATGTGCTGTATCCCTAACTCATGGCTGTCCTTGTAATCCTTAGCAGCTCCTTAAAGAGCCCGGTCAGGTAACCTGCCCAGTCACAACAGCTGAGCCTGGCGAGTTACTGGTGGGGAGGGATGGAGAGGTACTGATTCAACCAGTACAAAGTTATTGATGGGCAGGTGGTCCTGATTCTTTGAGGTTAGAGCACAGAGTCTTAGTTGGTACAACTGTAAAAAAGTGGCAGAGGCAGTCAAAAGTGCCAGTTGGCACTAGAAAATGCTTCCAATGTCCCTTTCCAGGCTACTGTTCTGTGGTCTCTGTCCCTTTTGCTATAGAAGTCAAAGTGGAGTAAGAGGGGTCAGGCAAAGAAAAGCTGAGACCAAGACCCCAAGAATGGCAACACGCGCACACACACACACACACACACACACATACACACACAAGCACACACACATACTCATGCGCACAGACACACATACACACCATTATTTATGTACCTACTGTCACATGAAGGGAAAAGGAGTTATGTAACACATCAACTGCTCATTTTCACAAGCCAGACCGAAACAGCACTTTTTCCTGTGATTACAGAAGCCCTCAGCAAGAGTCAGGGCCTTCAGCAGGCACTGAAAAAAGCTCAGAACAGCCCCAGATGCATAAAAGCTTCCAGCATGGGGGATCCCCACCAAGTGCTTCCTCTCTGGAGCCTCAAATTCCACATATGCTCTAGTTACTCCTGCAAAGAGCTGGGTACTCAGGGGGAAAACCAAACTGAGTAACAAAAGAAACAGCAACAGAAGTCTTTCAGGTCCACAAAGGGAGAGGTGGCAGAATCTTAAGGCAAGGACCTGAGTTTGGAGTTTGCATCTGAATGGGTACCTTACCACCCCAGAGCTAAATTTCTTCCCACATAAACCAGAGCAGGGGCTGGGGATATAGCTCAGTGGAATAAGTGCCTGCCTAGCAAGCGCAGGGTCCTGAGTTTGATCCCCAGTACTGCCAAAAAACAAACAAACAAAAAAAACCAGAGCAGATTTCCTCGCTTTGCAGCACGGGTGTGAAGTCCAGGAATGGACACGTGTAAGGGATTGGTGACCCAGTAGGGAGCAGTTGCTCACTGTTCCATTTTTCTTCTTCCAGCCTCTCCACCTCCCTAGTGCTGACTGGTTAAAAGTAATTTCCACCTTTACAGCAGAAGCAGCCTTGTTAGTAGGAAGATAGTTCTTAAACCTGGGATTAGACACCAACTTCCCATAATTTGGAAGTTCTCAGACTTCCTGAAACAGGGTTCAGTTCTGATGTTTTCTGAAGCCAGGCAGAGAACATGCCTGCTATGGTTTGTGTTAGATATGCCCCCAGCAAAGCCTCATGCAATCATAGGGCTTTTTCAGAGGTGGCTGAATCTAGAGTGGGTAATGCTGGGATTAAGGGCATGTGATTAGTAAATCAATTCACTGATTGGTTTGGTATAGTTCTGGCTATTAAGGGTGTAAGTGCTACACCCACTCTAGGCCCAGTAGCCTGTATATACTCTAAGGGACAGAAAGAGTCTTTGTCTCTCTCCCTTGTTGGTTTGCTACATTTTTCCCACCATGGACTGTTCTCTTCTGCCATGCCACCCTGCCTTGGACCCAGCCGATTATGGACTGAAACCTCTACAAACTGTGAACTGTGAGCTAAATAAATCTTTCCCCTCTTTAACTTTTGGTATCAGGTATTTTCTTAGCAATGACAGAAAAGTAACTAAGACAATGACTTTCTCATAAGAAAGCATCCCACGATCTTCATTTCAATATACCTCTGTGGCTTCTCAATGTGTGAATCCAACCTAACTTTCCTCATCAACTTCAAATCTCTAGGAATAATCTTTTCTTATTTTGTCATCTCACAATGACTCAAAATCATATTTTGCTTAGGAGTAAGTGTTAATAGAAGATGGCAATGGGCCAGGAAATTACAGGAAGAAAATGAAAACACAAATAGGACACTGACCACTCACAGTTCTCCTCAATCAGGAAATTACCACGGTCAATGGTGACTCCACTTGCAGCTGTCACACCTGGCCCAGCATGCTGACAGCTTCTGCCTGTAATCTTCCCACTGGGCTTCAGCTACTCCACACTGCAGATGAACCAAAAGCCTCTCAGCCTTATTGAATTCACACATAGATGAGTAACCAAAGCTCTTCATGCTGAAAACTCTTCTGAAACCAAAGGAATCTGTATATAGTGAATTCCCCAATAAAGTCAATGAAATTGAGAAATTTACAGAGGAGGCCTCTCATTCCATGTCCAAGATGGAGAGCCAAAAGTTATGTTTTGATTTATTCAACTTACTGGGCTCATGAAACATGGGGATTTCCCTCACCCCATCTGGCTTGGATTCAAGGACTGGAAGTAGTTTAGCTGGAAACTACAGGGAAGTTGCGGGGGTCAGTCTTTGTAAAAATATTCTTGTCTTTTCTCTAAATATGGGCTTCCCACTGGCTCCATGCGGTCTCAGAAGGCACTGTCTCCAATTTCTAGCTTCATATCTCTCCCCTAACAATTTTATAGATATGTTAGAAGAATCCCTGGTTGTGGTAGGAAGAAGCATAGCTCTCCCAAAGACGTCCACATCATTTTCCCAGAAGCTGTGAGTGTGTTACCTAACACGGCAAAAGGGGCTTTTCAGTTATCACGAAGTTAATGAACTTGAGATGGGCTATCACCTTGGATTATCCAGTGGAGCTGCTCTAATTACATGAGTCATTAAAAATGGAGAACTTTTTCCAGCTGATGTCGGAGGCAGCTATGAATATAACCAGGGAAGAGATCAGAAAGACACAGTGTGACTAAGGCTGAAGATAGAGCAAGAGAGCCAAGGCTAGGGAATGTGTTTGCTTCCAAATTGTGACAAGGACCAAGAGATAAAGTCTCCCTAGAAGCTGTGGAAAGGAATGAAGCCTTACTAGTGCTTTGGTTTTAGCCTACTAAGAGCCATATCAGACTTCCGACCTACAGACTATGTGACAACAACATCTGTGTTATGTCAATTTGTCCACGGTAATTTGTTACAGCAGCAACAGGAAACTAATACACTGCTGGTTTCTGCTTGGTAAGATATCTGTCTCACTTGTGCCCACTTTCTCTTGAATTCCCTGAGGGGACTACTGACTGAGTGTTCACATCAGAGAAGTTCATTTGCCCCACTTGGGGCTTCTAGGGATGTCCTTGGCCCAAGCTCCTTGTCAGCACCCTTGCCCAGAGAGCAGGCTTCTGCCTTCATCTTTAGTTTCAAATGGCCCTAGTTCCTTAATTGGACTCCCAGTTCTTGTTCATAGGATACTTCAAGTTCCAAACTCATACATCCATGAAATAAACCTTGGAGTGTAAGAAGGAGAAGAGCTTTTCAGACTCTGGTTGTGTACTTCACCAACTTTCTCAGACATGTATTTACAAAATGCCAAATGAGATCATTAATCATAATGTATCAACTTGACTTGAGAAAGGACAACCTAGTAGATTAATAAAGTTCTGGATATGTCTGATTAGTAAAGTTCTGGATATGTCTGTGGATACCTGATATATGGGTCAGAAAAATGAGGGGAGGAAGGGGAGGAAGACTTGCCCCAGATGTGAGCAGTAGTAACCAATAGCCATGTAGCCTGGATAGAATATAATGGGAAAGAAAGTTCTTTCTGAGAGAGCTCTAGTCTTCACCATGGCTTTTAGATTTGGTATCATGTCTTCAGCCTTCCAGAGCAGATTCTTCAGCCTCCCAAAACAGGCACTCTGGCCTTATGACATAGACTCATACTCTCAAGTCAACTTCTAGGCCTTCAGCCTTCAACTGCTTCTGGATCCTCTGGCTCTCCAGTGTATAGATGGCCATTCTGGATTCCTTAGCTTCTGATCCTACAGATGTCCACTGTGTCTCTTCCACTTCTGATCCTGTAAGCCCACTTAAAAAAACTCTTTGTAATTATATACATATACATATCCTGTAATGAACCCTAAATAATCCACCAGTCATCTTACCTTAGGTACCAAGTGACTGGCTGTATATGCAAACACAAACCATGTACATTCTCTCCCCTGTTGAGTTTTCTTTTTTTATTTTTTCAGAATTCTTAAATAACTCGAATCATTTTATTGAACTTCCCAATAGAGGACATAGCTGCAATATTATATAAACTTGTTTGATCAAACAGAAAACAATCAAAATTGCTTTTCTGATGAAGAATTTCTTTGCCCTTGCACTCAGCACAAAACACTTGGGAAATTTGCTTGCAACCAGGCACCATTATTTTCCAGAAGCCTGAGGAGTCTGAGGCCAGCCTGAGCTTTCTTCTCTAAGTTTACTTAACTTTTCTATATTTTTATTTATTTTCTGTGGAGTACAGAGAGGATTTTGCAGTATAAATCCAGATCTTTCCCTGCTCAGAAATATTTTCCTCACTAGATCATGCTTGTTTGTGTCTGTTTGCTCTGGTCACTTGTCCAACAGCATGAATTGCCTGTCTTTGCTGGATCGCGCATGCATACCATTCCTTCTTTTATGACTGTCTTCCAACTCGTTCTCTACCTAAGGTTTTGGACTAGCCATTTAAGTTCAGTACTAGGGTTGGTAGTAGGCAAAAAAGTGAATCTTTTTAACAAGGATAATGGGAAAGGGATGGGGGCCAGGAGATGGGTGAGAACTGCACAAGGAGAAAGGAAAGCCTCTTAACAGATAGCAGCAGCCATAGCCGGAGCTCGGGCCATTGTGTAGGACACTCTCCCAGCTGATTTCCTCCCAAGTTGCCAGGGGCCCTGGAACCCAGTTCCGGGATGTCAGCAGAGACAAATTTAGTACGGATGATCTCATCTTGCAAAACAGCCCCAGGGCCTCCGGGTACTCCGGAAAACATCACTTGGACAAGTTAGAAAGTAGATGTCACTGCTGGGCCCTAATATGTATGGCAGGCACAGACCCCTGCCTGGGCTTCCCAAAAAGGAGCAGCAACACCAAAAAGAGCAGAGAAGGCTGTGGCCACAGTGTGGTTAGCTGGTGGCAGGCTATGAGGCATGCATCATGTCCAACCCTGTAACTCTCCCCAGTGACCCGGGATCCCAGACACAGCAAACCGAAGCCTTAGGAACAGCCCACAGGTACTGACACTGAATTGGAGATGAGCAGTAAGCCGCAGTCAACATTCCCACTGCAGAGTCACGACCTGTGTCTCTGTGCACTGCCTCCGTGCCCCGCCAGGGTGTTCCCTGGCAGAGTTTATAAATGCAGCCACAGGCAGAAGGCAGTGAGGGCTGGAGTGCATTCCCTCTGTCATTTCCCTCCATGAAGTTCGTCTGCAGAGAGCAGTGACTGCCATTGTCCTTCTGTAAGTCAATAGCAGAAAAGGGTGAAAATTTGTTACCACGAGAAAACCCAAGTCCTGCCCCTGCCTCAAACCTCCTCTCTGTGGCTCTACAGTGAGGTGGTCAGCTTTCTCTACTGGTGACTTTTGTTGGTCATTTCTTCTGAGGCTTTTTAGTGTGATTTGTAGCCAGATTTTCCCTTGTGCTTGCAGAACAAAGAGTCCACAAAGTGTCCTCTAATGCTGCCTTAAAGCAGTCCTGGGTGCGCAGTACTGGGCCAGTCCTTAGTTGGGAGGAGGACTCCTGGTTCTTGCCTCTGTAGCTGATGGACAGAACCCCATGACCCTTCCTGGTGCACAGTGGTGTGAAAGTAACTAAGAAGAATGGGCTTGACACTTTCAAAACCAAAGAAACACATTTCTAAATGTCAAATAAACTCAGGTCTTTCCAGAAGGTATGATCCACCCCAAAGAACAGTCCGTATGACATTACTAAAGGTGATGGACATTGATGATGAATAAATGTTGTCACATAAGAAAGGCCAGACTTGCATCCAAGCACACCAGGTGCCACTCCCATGTCAGTTTGAGTCATATTAAAGGAGATCAGCTCCAGAGAGCAAGGGCCTCATGTCTGATCGATTCTGTCCTGCAAAGTGCCTGAGGAGTATAACGGGGGCTGTCAAAGAATTCAAAACATACTGAAAATTTGGGGTGATCACCAAAATAAAATCTCTTCTGCCAAAGGCAGTGTACACGTAGTTGTGGTTAAGGGAAGGAAAGTTCTACAAGCAACAGAACAGAACTGACAGCATCAATTCAGGTAAAGTTTTCAGAAAAAGCTGCAAAGAAAAAGGGCAAGATACAGAACAAGGATGAACACCTACAAGCAAATATTTGGGGCAGAAGCAGAGACCAGGGATAACAGCAGGCTTGGCCATGGGAGCGAGCAAAGAATCCTCCCAGAGGTCAGAACCAGAGCATTGGACCAAGGTCACTTCACACACATGTATGCACACACAACCTGTGGCATTGGGGCATTAGGGGAAGAAATAAAATTGGTATGAGTGGTGAAGCACTTACCCTATAAAGGCAAACTGAGGCTTTTTCTTTTAATTAAAAGTTAGCTCATAAATCAAAGGCCTTATTTCCAGGCTGCAGGAGGTGGTCAGAGGGAGCCTATACTGTTCAACTCTGTGCATACCCTGCCTGTCACACTCTGTCTCCGGGGTAAGCATTCCAGGGACAGCACCTCAGGGAAGCAGCGACACAGTGAAGAGCAGTGGGCAGCTTCACTCAGTTACAGCCCCACTTCTTCAATGGACTCTCTGAAGCTCTTCCAGAGAGGTCTTGAGAACACACACACGTACACATGCACTTGTGCACATGCGCACATGCGCGTGCGCACACACACACACACACATGCAATCCCATAAGGACTGGTTTGGAGCAAACACCTGTTTGGAGCATCCGATATTTCCCTGAAGACATCCAACATCTGGAAACTCCCTACCCTCTGCTTTCCTAACCTGCCTAGATTCATGTGGCTGTTCATAGCCAAGGTGTCTCAAGACTCTTCTCAGAAATATACTGAACACACAAAGTCATAGAGGTTCTCAACCCCTTACTTTTCATTATTTTTTCCTCCTGGTATATCAAAGAATGCTCTCCAGATGTGAAGTCCTGTTGCCCTCAGCTTCGGTCTTGAGAAAAGGAGAGTGCATACATGACTGCTCAATTTGTCCCAAGTCAGAAGTGCAGCCATAAACAAAGTGAGGATTTCCTGGCTGTCAGTTCCAACATTCTCAGCAACATTCAGATCTCTTGTGAACAGTTCAGAGCCGTGCCTGGCCCCAGATGCAGACCTGGCAGACCCTGGAACATGAAGATTGCTTGGGGGAAGGAGCTAGGAGTAGGTGTGGGTGGCAGTAGGGTGGTATCCAGTGGCTCCCCTGGCTCCTTCTAGCTCTCCTTGGACTTGAGAGAATGGTTGCCATGACCACTGGGGAAGTGCATTGTTTTCCTATCTTGAAACTACTCCTCTGAGCATCTTAAAGCTCATGTGTGTCCACACCCACATGCCTTCAGACTTGCGGGAAGAAATAAGGACAAAGAAAGGGAACCCCACAAAGAAAGAAAACATCAGCAAGAGCTAGGGGCTGCAGTCCAGATTCTACCCATGCCCAGAATTTGCTCTGAAGGCCACAGGCCTATTACAGTTTCCCCATCCCCCACATCCCCACTGCTTCCTTCTCCCTCTGTCCCTGGACAGAGAAAGAGTTCATTCAAAAGCAAAGGTCAGAAAGGAGCAAAGGTCTCCTTCCCCCAGCCCCAGCCCTAGCCCCAGATCCCTCAAAAACGATCAAATTTAAAGCAGAGAGATTAAATTATCACTAAGCTAATTATGGGAATCACACTTAAGCTGGCTGCTGGGAAGGGAGGTCATCAAACAAGAGGCATTAACATTAAAGGCAGATTCAAGGAGCACTTTTAAAAGCAACTGGGAGACCCATTACCCCCACACAGAGGAGAGAGAGATCACTCTGATGTCGGAGGCGCTGTCCATCTGAGCAATAGTCAGCGCATTTGACAGCTAAATAGCTGCACTCTGTCATCGTCTTGAGGCCAAAGTGGGCAAGTCAGAAGTAAGCTGATTAGATGATGTGCTGCTAATTTCCCAGAGAGTGCAGGAGGGAGGTAGTGGCTACATCCAAGGGGGTAGAACTCCAGAAACAGGGAGGACCAGTCTCAGACTCAAGTTTCAGGGAGTAAGTCACCATACCCCTAAGTGTGCAAGCATAGAGGTGTGTGGTTGTGCTGGGTGAACACAGATCTCCGTGTGAATGAAGTACATGTTTATCACAGGAATGTAGGGGTTAAGAGTACAGTCATGCATGTGTAGGTATATATCTGCCCACCCAAAAATAGAAAGTTGGAAAGAATCAGAGGGCCTCTTCTAGCATAAATGCAACTGGGCAACTCCTTATGAGTCTTTTATGATGGCCAAGGTCCTCATATCTGCTGTTACCACCCCAGCCATGAACATCTGTAACATGTTGCTCATTATTGTTGTTCAGTGCTTCTTTGTGTATCATCAACATGATGCAAATTTACAACAAGGTGACCAAAAGCTCAGTAGCCCACAAATGAATTAAAGAGCTAAAAGTCAGTATATTTCAACCCATCTTCAGGATGGCTTCCTCCACTCAGACTGGAACGCTGCATGTCCTTTGTGTTTTTCAGATAAAAGCAGACTGGTGGGGAGGCTGGGCAGGAGTTGTGTGAGATAGTCTTGAGTCATGGTCAGCTTTGGGTTCCTGCCCTGAGGAATGGAGTTCAAAGGACAATACCCTGACTGTGTCCACAGTGAATCTTTGGAATTCATGGTCAGCAAAGTGGGTTCAGAGGGAAAGTGGGGGATCTTTGGTAGTTAATTACTTAAGAAACATTAATTTTGAAGACTCTACTTAACTTTAGGTAAAACAAATGATTTCATAAATTTAGGTAATTTAATTATTCAAGAAGCATCTGCTGGTCACAATCTAATATTGCATTTAAGTAGAAAGTTACCGCACTCTTAAGAAAAACTACATTTGAGAGATACAAATGTGCACAGCCTGACAAATGGAAGAAAATGAAGAATTCTAGCTTCACTTTAGGGGCAAAATATAAATCACATACAAATGCACAAAAATATGACATATAGTTGACATAAAATCAACCATTTCCTATCTTTTTGATACACTTTTCTCTAATATTAAGAGATCACCTACTCTTTAAGTCAAAAATACCTTATACATTAGAGATGGCCAAAGAGATGATTTCCAGACTAAAGACTGATGTTCACAGTAAAATCCTTTCAGTAAATTGTATTGCCAAAACATTCTCGGCCCTCATCTCTCACTTACGCACACATACACCCAGCACACCCTCCCTGTGGCAGGATTGCCCTCCCCATACCACACACTTTTGCTGGTAACACTGCCATTTAACACAACACTGATAACGAGCAGCATGTCCAGACAGCAGCTTTCATAACCATGCCTCAGTTTTGCCATCCCACTACTCAGTCTCCCATGACAGTGTCATATCCTCAATGGGAGCTGCTTTTCAGTCTCTGTCTTAGAGCAGAGCTGCTACCAACTTGGGCCCATGTAAACATGAATTGGAAATAGCCCTTTTTGTTATAAGTCACTTGAATGTACTAAGGGACAACTGCAGTCTAACTAGGAAAAGGTTTATACATGCTAAGGAAGAAAAATCAGCTGTATTGAAGAACTGTATTTTCCATGTGAAGAAAGTAAACACATTGCTTTAAAAAAAAATCATAGATACAAATGTTGTAACCTTCTATTTCTTATAATTTTTGAATAATCAACATGAGACTAAATAAAAACTCCAACTGATAAAATGGGTACAATACAAGGCTATTAATTTTATGAAAAGATTCCCGATTTTAGGAGAATTAATTGGCTTCCTCTGATAATTTTACATCACTACATATCCAAATGCTAACGACCTTCCCACTAGGCAAAAAAAGCCCAGAGTCTAGCTGAAGCAAGAAAGCAGTCAATACCACTGTCATCCCCACAGCTATATCCCTGCCCACAACATGGAAGGGGTTAGTGTCCCCAACTGCCACT
This sequence comes from Dinomys branickii, assembly GCA_004027595.1. Lineage (NCBI taxonomy): Eukaryota > Metazoa > Chordata > Mammalia > Rodentia > Dinomyidae > Dinomys > Dinomys branickii. The sequence goes on along the minus strand of PVLD010006545.1, from coordinate 85,663 downwards.
TATCTGAAGCACTGAAAGCCAAAAGTGTGCAAGTTCAGGTCCACATAAGACCTAAGCCTATCCTAACTGATGAAACTTCACTGCATCTAAGAAAGACTCTTTCTCTAAAAAGTTTGAAAATGTACTTTCCTCTCCAAATTCTGGTATGTCTGGTAGAAAGCCTAGAACAACTTTGATCATTAAGATTAAGTAAGATGTTCTATGTATGAAAACCTGGTGCATTTTAAATATGGCTATAATTATGTGCAATTTTTCATAAAAACCTGTTTGCCCATCATGAGAAATAACAATAGTAGGGGAATCCTGTTCCTGATAGAAAATCATAGATGAATTTTGTGTTCTATGGGGGAAGTTAGAACAAAAGGGACAGATCTGAATTGCCCCTGAAGTAGAAGTTAAAGAGATTATCAACTTAGAGATCTTTAAATATACATCAAAGGTAATCTAATCATCTTCACTTTTATCAAAAAACAATCCATGGATAAGTTGCCTATATGATCTTAGGTGTTACCCTGCCAGGAGGCAGAGCAAACATTTGACGTCTAAACCTCAGATGGGAAAGACCTAGAAAGCACTAGAACTGGGTTTAAGTTTTGAATACTGTGATGAGAAGCCACGATGTGGCTGCTGACAGGAAGCCCGTGTATTGGAGGCATCCTCCTACTGAAGCTATGCCCAGGAGAGCACATTCCCTGGGAATTGAAAATGGGCCCTCACACAAGCTAGACAAGGGCTAACAGAAAGACAACCTGTCACTTCTCCTTTCAACATTTTTGCTTCCAAAGCCTCAGAAGCATTCTCTAGCAGGTGAGGAATCTTCTGGAAGATGATAAGAAAAACTAGGAGAAGGTAAGGCAGTGGGGAAGTTTCAGTAGCCAGTGCTAAGGAGGTGGAGGAAAATCCTTAGCCAACAACTACTTCTCACAGAGCTAATCTTGGCTCATTTGTCCTAAGGGTACTGACAATGCAACAAATCAGTGGCTTAGACACAGGTCTTGACCCATTTATGCCAAAGTACAGGACTTAGGAAAGTGGTTTCCTACCTTACACGTTAGCCAGCTCCCGACTCTGCCCTGAGCAGTAGAGGTCATGCCCCAGTATCAGACACAGGTGAGGGGGTGAGAGAGTGAGCATTGCTCCTTGTAGGTCTTCTACATTCTTCTAAAAGATTTGACTTTTTAAAACTTTTACATAATGAACTATGCAAATGCATCTCTGAAGTGCAGTCTCCTTACTTTGCACTCAGTCATGCAGTTCCCTCAAGTCACATCGTCTAGGAAGACACTGCAGAGCCAGTGCCATCTCAGGCCTCGCCAACCACACAATTTCCTGGGAAATTCAGCCAAGATGATACCTGGGAGTGGCTCTTCCATAAGTTGAAAGCAAAGTATGACAGGATGGCAGGGAAAGAAGCAATGACAGAAAGGTAAACAAGAGGACAGCAAGAAAAGGGTTTAGAGAATAGCCAAGAAGCTCAGGTTTGGGGTGAATTACAAAGAGTGAAGAGGTTGGATTTGTTAGGACAAAAGGATCACAAGTTTGAGTCCAGCATGGGCGACCTACTAACATAGCAAGATGCTTTCTCATAATAAAAAATAAAAAGGGCTGCGAATACAGCTCAGTACAAAGGCTCTGGGTCCAACCCCCAGTAGAAGAAATTAAAGAAGGAAAGAAAGGCAGAGAGGGAAGGAGGGAGGGATAGAAGGAGAAAAGGTGGAAAAGGGGGATTGGGGAGAAGTGCTCATGAAGACCAGAAGCTATACAGATCGAGAGACCTTACAAGCACGAGAGGAATCACGAAGTCAGTAAGGGCCATGACCAGTAGAAACAGCCATCTTATAAATGAGGAAAGACAGGGACTGTGGATGATCTACAATAGAAAAACAATGCAGAGCCACAGCACACTGTCTCAGAGGTTGGGGAAGACAGTTTAAGTGAGAAAGCAAAACCAGCAAGGTTGGAGTGTGTCCCAGGGAGCAGGCCAGGAGTAGGCAAAGAGGCACAGCTTTGCTACATCCTTTTATTTTTCAGCTTTGCTATATCTTGAAAACCACCTGAGTCACCACAGCCATGCCACTCTGCTGCAGACCCCAGCTCGGGCAGTGTCACTCCCGAGAGGGAAGCTGCCCAAGGAGAGCTGTGGGGGTGAAGATCTCGTCCATTCTTAGGTGCAAGGTGCCTCTTCCTCAGTGTTTAGACTATCTAGGGTCCCAAAGGACTCAAACATGAAGACCCAGGCAGTGTGTCAGGCCATTAACACACAGGCCAGGCCATGGCTGGTGGGGTCATGAAAGGCTGGATGAGGTGAGTTTTGTTTTGTTTTACTTAACTATAACGGTGAAAAGATTGGAGCTATTTTACAAAGATCAGTGGGTCATACTTTATAGACTGGATTAAGAGTTAAGCACCTAGAGATAGGAAAATTACTTATAACCACATAAACACCAACACTGAGGCTCCGAGCCAAGATACAGGTGCAGGCAGTGAAAGGAAGAGTCTGGGCAACAAGCAGTGGGCTATGGAGGTCCAGGCCTCCAGGAGAGTCCCTTTTATTTCTGTATGAATCAGTCAAGGGCAGACCTTAGATTAAACCATGGGACCCAGGAGAATGAGTCCATCCCTTTCCTTCTGGGTAAACTGGAGGTTGTAATATTTGCCTAAAGGAGTATTGAGGGTTCCAGAGATGATGTACGTACCAAAAACAATGCCTGGTACCTACCAGGTGCGCAGAGCACATCAACACCCTTCCCATCCTCTCTCGCTCTTGCCAGCCAATCACAGCTCTGTCAGAGGAACTGAATGACCTCAGCAGAAGCCCAGTTTAGAAGGTTGAATTCTACATAGTTGCACAGAGTTATTGATCTCAAGACCAGCTTTGCACCCCCAAAACACACACAGGCACAAAGCATCGCCATCATCCAGCTGAACAGAGCTCGGCCGGAGCCAGGCACTTGCTGGGAATACTGTAGGCCACTCCACCTCCTCCATTCACCCTTCTAGTCTCTAATTCCAATTTTACACAATCAAAACCTCAGGGAGCTGTTCTAAGAAAGGACAGTGTGTGGGTCATTGTTGTTCCTGAGCAAGACTGCACCCTTTCTACACCACTAAGAGTGAACTTGAAGTGTAAAAGCATTGGTTGAGTTCCCCTCAATGGCCCCAGGCACAAAGTGTTAGCATGGTAGGCAGCCCTTTCCATGACATCCAGGGATCCCCACCTCCTGGTTTTTAGGCCATCATGGAACACTCTCCCCAAGTGTGAGCTGGACAAAGTGGCTGGCTTCCAACAGTACAGCAAAGGTGTTGGAGCATCACTTCTGGTCAGGTTTAAAGGACAATGTCTTTCTTCATCTTGTCTCTGTCTCTGTCTCTGTCTCTGTCTCTTTCTGTGTGTGTGTTTGTGTGTGTGTGTGTGTGTGTCTTGCTCTGGAGAAGCCAGCAGCCATGTTTCATTTGTGTGTGTGAATAACCTTCATGGAGAGAAAGAACCAATACATCCAGTAAGAACCTGAGACTCCCAGCAGCCATGTACCTGTGTCATCTGGATGAGAATGGAAGACAGGAGGTATGAGGGGAAGACCCAAGAGAGCTCTCTTAGAAAGTCACCGCAGATACTTTATGAGAAACCAGAGCTATTGGGGAAAGTACTGTGATGCCCCCAAGCAGCAAGGCTGGTGGACAAATTCAAAGAAGTCCCCTAACAACAAGGCAAGACTCTAAACAGACCCCCAATCAGAGGATTAACAGGTTGTGAATCATTCCAGCTTGCCTCTGCCTTTGCCATCAAAGTAGGGAAAAAATCATAGCAGTTTTCAGGGACAATGTCCTCCCTTGGTTCCGTCCTCACTGACAGCTTCCATTGTATCAACTTCCATCTAGAATCCCCCAGAAGGGACCAGGCCATCAGTAAAGGGACTGTTTACCACCAGGGCCTGCTTCTCTTGCCTGTTATCTCCCCCCTCTTCCTCCACACATCATGTCTCTCATCGTCTCCCATCTTTGTTGTCTTGGTTACATGGCCAGACTCCTGATATGCTGCTAGTTTTCATTCTAATGATATGTTCTTGTAAAGCACAATATTTTACTTCAATTGCATGTGTCACTGGATAAATTCCTTTGGCGTGTCTGACATTTGTGTATCAGCTGACTGAACGTGCTCTATGATTTGGGATGTTTCTGCAGCACTCTCTTCAATTTTAATGTCTTTGCATTTTAATTTATGATCAGGATCTTTCTACACAAATGTATATACACACATATGATTCAAAAAAGTGGCACATACATCAATAAATCTTGAATTGGCAAAGCTCATTTCAAATAATCTCCTTAAATCATGTGTACTGGCAATGATCATTTAGATAGAAGTGTGACAAGAGCTCCTGAGGTCCTGTGTGCTGGCGATTTCAGTGTGTGCTTGCAGAGGGAACTGAGAGGGGAAGGCAGCAATGTCCAGCTACTGGCATTGAACAGGCTTGAGAATAGCTGCATAAAATCCATAAGGACACCTCCCTGCACTTGTGCAGGTCAGCTCCAAGTGACCACTTGAGATCGCCAGCCATATGCAGGGAAGGAGGTCAGCCCCACAGGCAGGATCCTGAGAAATCAGAAATGGTAAGCAGGTAGGGAAGTGGGGAAACACTTTTATGTTAAAAGGCTGGTTGGGTGAGGGCTTAATGGTCTTCAGGAACACAAACGATGTCCCAGGGCTGAGTGACCAGCTTAGTTGCTCTTCTTACCCACCAGGAAAAGAAGCAGAAATATAGCAGAAGACACTTAAGCAATGTGAGAAAAGGGCACATGGGAACATTGGCCTGAAGGGTCAGCCTTGGGATCACCAGGCTAGAAAGATAATGACAAAATGGTCATCTCTTTACCCCTAATTAGACATGAACTCACGGGAGGGAGGGTGTCCCCCAGTACAGCTGTGGATTCCTCTGCCTGGATCTCTGACATCCTCCGGTTACCCTTCAAGTACATAGACCACAGGTTAAGATCCAAGCAGACTCAATACTTGCAAAACTAAGGGTGAAAAATACAAAGCAATATAGTGAAAACTATCAAAAACACGCAACTGCCTTCGTGGTCCTTTCTCATCATGGAAATTGGTCAGCACCCATTCTTCCAATTTCCTGATAGTTTCTGCTCATGCCTGACCATAAGCTCACTTGCTCAGCTTTGAGAAAGGTACAGCAAGAAAGAGCTGACAGACCACACTGGAATCAAGGGGTGTACGAACCCTCTGTCCAGATAGAGGGACCAGTAATGTGGAATTTCAGCTCTGTGCCTCCTTTCATCTCCTGGTATTTCTACCCATCTGCAGAGCTTTACATGGTATGAACTTATTTTTAGTTAAAGTGAATGTAAATTTCCAGGGGAATTTTTAAAATGAATTCCTAGACATATTTAGGAAGTGGCAGAGAGGGGGTGGAACAGCTGATCTGATATTGTTTTGAGACTAAGCATTGCGGATGCACCCAGTGTTCATTCTTGAGAAATAGGATCCAGAACGGCACTTAGCCCTAGGTGTGTCTCCCTCCACTCCACTCCACTATGGCCTCAGTCCCTTTCTGAACTCATACTGACAGCCTAGGGAACACAAGCAAATCAATTTTAAAACAGATCTAGGGGAGGGGAAGGAATTGGGATGCTTAAATTAACCTTCATGGTCGTTGCCAATAAGAATGATTTTGCATTTCATATGCCTATTGATTCTGTATTCAGACACGCACATATTTCCCATTCAGAAGCTGGCCTGGCTTGGAATGTAAAATACACATGGGTGTCTGTCCTACTGCCTCACACCAAGAATAGGCCACGCTTTGCTTAACTAACACCCACCTAAAAGTGCTCCTCCCGTAGGTGAACAGTTTAACCCAGAAGAGACATCCAGGAAAGATGCAATCACAAAATGAAAGGAGCAATCACACCCCAAGTGGAAGTTTATGATGTTTTGGTTCACAATGAACATTAGTCTCTCTCACTAATGTCAGGCAGTAATTCATTGCTGAGCAGCTGCCATAAAATATGATCACTTAGTGAGAGGAAAGGAAGAGGTAGAGAGAGGATTTCAGCAGAAATATGTCAGCACAGAAATCTTGTCTTTCCGACGCAACCCTGACCTGGTTACCCCAAGTTAGGCCAAAGGTTTTCAGATTTATAGCAATACTCTAAAGCAAGTCCAGATGGCATTTGTTTATGATTTCTGCCTGAAGTTGAAATTTTAATAGTCGGCAAGTTATTTCTAAGTTCCTCGGCATCTACTGATGACTGTGGCATTTATATGCTACATTTCTTAATAGTGCAAACCTTTAACACTTGCCATCAGAAAAGGCTGCCAATCCCATCCACAACACACACACACACACACACACACACACACACACACACACAGCAGAAAACATAAAAGACATCCAAATTACCACTTTTCTCACCTCCTTTCCCCTTGCCTTATGTGATGTGTGTACTCAAGGAGTGAAATTATGGTCATCAAAGGCAAGGTGGCAAACAATGGGGACCTGTACCTTTCAAACAAAATGAAAAGTCAGTAATTTTGAGAGCACCTATGGCTAGCTGCAGTCTAGCTCCTGGGCCCCCAAAACCCACAGTGAACTTTACTCTCAGCAAACCCCTAAACCCCCTTCCACCTACTCTGCTCACTCCAAGTCCTTGTCATGCTGCTGAGAACTCTGAAAGGCCCTCAATGCACACAGGAGATTATTACAGGGCTCAGACATGCCAACTCTATAATTACGGCTACCGTATGATTTTCATTATTCTCATGCCTCTGGGCTTAGCTGCTCCCAAAACTTTGCTGCAAAACCCTCCCAGAGCCCTGAGCTTGTCGCAGTTGGGCCTCTGTCCAAAAGGTGGCCGTGGATCTGATAACCTCTGGGAAAAGCAAATTGGGATTATTTCAAGGAAAGGGGTGTGGAGCCTAGTGAGCTATGGGTGGTGGGAAATTCTATTGTGTAGAAAAAAAATAAATAAACGGACCATTTTTCCTTTTATTATTTCAAACAACAGACGTGACAGCCCAGCCTTCCTTTCCCAACTCTGACCATCCCCCTGGGCCAGCTGTGCTGAGACTGCAGGAATGGTCACCAGGTTTGAGCAAAACTATTAAGAGACGGCCATTCTGAGCTCATGGAGCAGAAAGTTTGGCTGCTTCGATGGTGTGGCTCTCTCCAGGAGAATGGATGGCTCATTCCCCCACATGACCCTTGTATGCTTAGCTTTCAGAAGTTTATACCTCACCAGCCCCAACGCTGCTATGGAAATTAAATATAATGTCCCAGATGGCCCAAAGAGAATTGTTCTCATATAAACCCACCAGAGGAAAAGTGGGAAATGCCACTGCATGGTTTAGAAAGCCCAAGCCTGACTGGCAGGGGTTGTTGGTCACCATCTGCCTGGCTCTCCCCAACCTGCTCATGAAGGTTTCCAATGGAGAATTTATTCACCAAGGTTACTGGGATAACTTTGAACCAACTCATGGAGATGAACTGTACTTGGCTTCCCTGGTAGGGGACAGGGTTCCACAGGAGCCAGCATCAGCCACTTCTATTTCCCCTAGGGACCCACAGCACACAACTGGGAGATAACTGTCTCAGGTTCATAGTGTGGCCATGACCATCAAACAGGTATTTTCCTTCCAATGACTGTCTTTTCTGCTAAGTGCACTGCACTCTCAATGTTCATTTCACTGATACTATTTTCTGACCTGCTCAGACAGTGATAAATGATAAATTCTCATCCAACATGCAGTCTGTCTTGCCAGCAAGTGCATGATCCTCTGGCAGTGGGTAGAAGTTTGATGCATAGGAATCTTTTAGTGCAATGGAGGAAGTTACTTCTCCATAGCATGGAGACTGGGCTCACAGAAGAAGAGTCCCAGTACCTCAAAGTGCTGCCTATCACTAAGTCTCAGTTGTGCTCATTCTCCCTTAAGAGCAGGCAAAGCTGCTCAACAGATGTTCCATTGTATGAGTTGTATATGGTAACTGGGTCAGTCAGCTTCCTATCATCATAATGAAACACTTGAGAAAATTCACTGATACGGAAGAAAAGTTTGCTTTAGCTCAGTTTTGGAAGAGTCCAGTCTAAGATCGTTTGGCTCCATCACTCTGGTGAACCAGCATAACATGGCGGGAGTGTGTGTGATATAAGATAAATCTACTTATATCATGAGCAACAGAGAAAAAAGAAGGCACTAGAGTTCCACAGCCCCTCTCAAGGGCATGCCCCCAATGACCTCAGGCCCTCCCAGTGGGCCTCACCTCCCAAAGGTGCCAGCATCTTCCCAGCATGCCGCCTTGGGACCAAATTTTTAACACATAGGTCTTTGGGGGAACATTCAGGATCCAAACTATAACATTAATGCCTTTGGGATCTAGAATTCACTTTCCCAGGTAACTGAAATCATTGACTAAGAACAAAAACAGAACCATCTAAACAACCAGGAGAAATGGCCACCAGGTCCATTCCTGTTCAAAAGTTTATGCAGCTCTTTCTTCTGTATGTACTGAGGCTCTTTGGACACAATTTCAGCATATATGGTTCTCAGATTTCCTAGCCCACAGAGAGCTGGAAGCCACAGACTGAAGGAGAGGTGCAAGAGGTGTCCCTGGCCCCACCACCACCCAGCAACTCAAAAATGATGATTAATAACATGCATTAGAAGAACCATTAAGGCTGTAACAATCAGACAGTGGAGCTGTGTATGGACAACACACCCACACTTTGCAGCATCTTCTCTGGGGGTTCAAGAAATTCAGTTGAGTATGTGAGTAAATATCATAGAGTCACAGCAGCAAGAAATGGTTCAATTATATTCATTATGTTCTTTGCAGAAAGGGCAGGGACCTGCAAAATACAATTCCCAAAGATGTGTAGACAATGAGAACATTATTTTCCAGTTGTGACAATGAAGACAGTCCCTAAAATGAGCTGCACCTCTTTCTGGGCACTATGGGAAACACAGTACACTGTACACATCAGCCTTACAGAGGCCCTGGGCTTTAGCAGGGTACACGGTTTTCTTTTCCAGATATTACCTATACGGACATTCCCTACTCACTTTACTCTCTGCCTCTCACTCTCCACACTGTCACAGTCCAGACCCATAACCTGGGCTGGGATCGTACTGAATCCACAGAAAGCAATGATTCTGGGCTGTTACATAGTAGTTAAGTAAAATTCACACAGCCTTCTAAAGATTTGCACAGAACTCTTCCCTTCCCCTCATGTGGAGCTCATGCTCAGAAATGCACCAGAGGAAAACACACAGGGATCAAGGCTCAGTCTCCATCAGGCAATGCTTCTTCCCTTAGTTAACTCACACAATGTCCAAAGAATCCCAAATGCAGCCTAAATAAGACAGTAGCAACTCTCCACGTAGAATCAGCAACATTTCCTAAGAACGGGCTGAAGTACTGGTATTGGTCAACAGAAAGCAGGACCCACAGCTTAGTTTTAGACTCTTTAGTCCTCATCAAGGAGGGCATGCCATGGTGCCTACTCCATCTTACTGAGGTAAGAACACTCCCAATGCTGCCAGTGGGCCAAGATCACCTGGTGCCCCAGGATCAACCTGCTTCTGGGGTACAAGGAGGACAGATCAGATCCACTCCACTTTCAGCAATTTCTATGCTTCCATGGCATCTATGGTTCCTTGTCCCACAAGTTAGCTCTTAGTTCCATTAGCAACTCTAGCAGGTCTGTGCGCTACTCCATCTGTTCCGGAATGGATTCCAGATGGATGCACCAGCCAGAAGGGTTAGAGTAAGAGGGAAAGGCATGCTCCCACCCCCACCTTTCCCAACCACTAGACCTAATAAAGCCCTCGCCTTAGGGCTCAAGTCTCAGTTGAACAGAGTGTACCGTTTGGAATGACGTAATGAGGCAAAGCTAACACCTCTCCTGTGCACATCGGCTCTAAGAAAAGTGAATATGCAGGTCCCCTAACAACCTCAGCACAAAGGAAGAGAAAAGACAAGGGGATCACCATGACATCCACAGCAGCATGTCTCAGCTCAAACAAGTCCTAGCAGCCCACAAGGCTCACAGCAGTAACAAGCCATGAGATAACAGCCATCACCGTGGGGACAGATTGTCTTCACAATCATCAAAACAGCTGCACCTCATTCCTACCTTCTTCAACTTGCCGCTCTTGGTGCCCACGAAGGCCAGAGAGTGATTCTTGTAGACATATGCAATGACGGAAGTCATGCGGTCCCTGTCCTCTGTGAAGACAGGAATGCCACGCACCATCTCAGACACTCCCAGGGGGGCATTCATATCCAGGCCACAGAAATTATCATCAATGGTTAAGAGCTGAAAAATCAAAGGAGAGAAAAATTAGGAAGGCACATCAGGGCAATTGGCAGAGGTATAAAGTCAGGGAACTCTAGAGTTAAAAGAATCTTTAGTAATGGATCCTCTGATCTAAATCCTTCTCTTTGCATGTGGAAGTCTCAACTGCAGGGAGAACAGGTAGCCTGTCCAGTTATCTAGGTGGGTGTTGGGAGCCACTGAAGCTGGAAAATAGTTACACGTGCAGGATGAAGCCAGCCTGAGAACACAGGAACTCCTTGGAGTAAACAAGCCATTGTAACTTTAACTGCTTGCTGGGCAGAGAGGCAGAAATTAACCAACCTCTCTGGAGACTATAAATAAATGCTCTACTGTTTAGGGGCAGTCCTCTTGCTCATCAGGCAAGAAGTAACTCCACCTCACCCTAGCTATCTCTTGTCTTTATTTTCTAAATCCTCAAGCCGTTTTCTCCTGGGAACCACTGACAGACCACTGACTCCCACAGGTGGGTAGCTGCAGGACTATGGCAAGGAACAGAGATTCTGAGAGTCTCTGTTCACCAGATTCCATTGCTCATTGGCCATATGTATTCCAACCCTTCCAAGGCACCATCTTGGTGGCTTTGATTGCCCATTGTCATTGTCATTGTCACTTAGAAAAGCAATGAGCAAACACCTGACAAGCATGGGCTCCAGACAGCTCAGCTCAGGTACAGGCGGAAAGTGGTCTTCACACCTCCACTGCCCTCTAGAGTAAACATCCAGTGAGGACTCAAAAGTGTAAAATTAAGACCAAATGCATGAATGTGAATCACAGGATTATAGCAAAAGCTAAGTTTGGCCAACTGGCTAAGGAAAGGAAGAACCTCCAATCTTCATCTTATGAGCAGCCATTCATGAGTCCACTCTCTGGCTCTGTATCTGTTAGAGCACAGCAAAAAGAGGGCAGTCTTCACTTGGACATGTATTGACTAGCATTTCCCAAAGTGCCATTTGTGGAACCCAAGGATGCTCCACAGGATGCTCCACATAAAAGTGCTTCAGGTAAACTCCTGGAAAGCATCCTAATCTCTCTAGGAGAACCATAATAGAAAGTCTTTTTAAGAAGAAATACGTTTAAACTTCTCTAAGTCTTTCCCAAACATTTCATTGCCAAATCATTATTGACCAGAATAATGGTCAGTATTCCCTAAAGAGACTACTCTGGAGATAGCCAGTAAGACATCCAGTGGAAACTCCACTGGCAGGAGTCAGGAGCCAGCGGGGAAAGCTTCTGGGCCAGTTCTTCACAATGTCTTCACTAGATCTTCTTCTCCACACCGGGTCTCCAACTCCCAATGTAATAGGTCTTAGTGGAAAAGAGGGGATCCTACAAGGTTCTGTCAAACCAGGGAGTGTGCAGACACCATGGTGACTAGTGAGGTTGCCTGTAGTGCTCCTTACCAAGGAGAGAGACCTAACTGAGACCTTTTCTTGAAATCCTGTTTGGCCTCAGAAGAGTTACTCTGTCTTCCTGTGCTTTTATTTTCCACTTTATAAAGATGAAGGAAACAATCCCTGCTTTTTGATGGGCTACCATAAAGCCTATTGAACTTGGGCCTGTAAACATCTTTGGACCTGTTGGAGGAAGGAGTGAAATAAAATACAAGGTGTCACATTTTTAAAGGCTTCAATCCAGCCAAAGCAACAGGCATCTGGAGAACAGCAGGCAGGCTCTTGCCAACCTAGCTGTGTGAAAGTGGCCAACTAAACTCTCCAGGGTCCGGGCCTCCTCTGTTCCCTTCCAGAAAGGGAGGGGGGGTGGGCATCATCCAAATCAGAGAAGGGAATGTGCTGAGCATCAAAAGTTTTCTCTAACACCCCCCTTGATTTTTCCCATGGTAGGGCAGTCCTAGTCCTCAGGTGGTAAGGGTGTGTGGCCTGGATAAGCAGGCCACGTGCATAGCAGATGTCTGCTCCCTGCCTTTGATAGCCTCTGGTTTCTCCTACATTGTCTGGTCCAACAGCCTAGACCAAATGTAACTCTCATTCTCCCACTAAGAAGAACCACAGGAGTTAAGTTTAGGAGGGAGCTTTCGAAGTCTGGTCTGATACATTTATCACTCATTCTATAATGAGAACCTGGGGAAGGAGATCAGTGGTAGAAAGGAATGAGATGGACAGAAGGCAGGAAGCGAGGGTCCAAGTTAGGGAATGTGATGCCCATTCCCTGCTGGGTGTAATGGCAGCGCCCTAACAGGTGTTACCACGGCTACATGGGATGCTGGAAATCTTCATGGCCCTTGAATGTTAGCTTCTTTCAGTTTACAAAAAAATCTACACCCCTACATTTCTGGGGCCTAACCTGTGCTTCAGGACCTCTGTGATCAGCCAACTTTCTACTTTGTCGAGGTGGTCCATTTTCCAAGTAGTTGAGGCAGAGTAATTATCTACTCTACAAAGGGGGAAACTGAGGCAGGGAGGAACAGTTCATATCCCATAGTCCCACACTGCCGCTCACACACACCCATTCCTCATTAACATGGGTGTGGCCAGCCATCTCAGCCCAATGAATTGTAGTTTTTTTTAGTTCCCAACAAGATTTTTCCCTTTGGCTGGTCCAAAAGCAAGCAAATCAACAGCTACCTACAAAAAGAGAGCATAGATTTTGGCAGTTGCATCATTGAATAATGCTTGGTCTGAAGCAGAAAGTCAGTGACCTGTGGGCCCTTTTCCATGTAGCACCTCACGCAGCCCGAGTTTGGCTGAGGGATGTTTGCATCAGAAGGAAGGGAGGACATCCCTTCCTTGCAGACCATTTTCAGCTCATGTAGCTCCCTGCCAGGGCCCATCACAAGGCATGGGCTTGGTCTCCTCACCTGTACCAAGGCAGTCATCTGGCTCCTGGCCTACCCCAGCTTGTCAGTGGGCTTGAATGAGGCAAAAGACACAGCTGGGGTTCATAATGTAGCACCCGGGACAATGACATCTTTCTTCCCAAGCTTCCATGGCTCCGTTTCTCCCTCCCAATGAGGCCACAGGAGATTAGGATGTGATCAAGGCATATAACCGAGCTCAACCCAGGACCACGTGGATGCTGAGGTCCCCCCACTTTGGCAGGATGTAGCTTTACCCCTTGTTTCCCCAAAGCTGGGATGATGGGGCTCGGAGTGGTGGAAACATCACAGGACAGGTTTGCATGGCAGCTTAGATGTTCCCTAGCTGTACCACTTGCTTCATCAAAGAGCAAACCGGAGACATGGTGATGACTGGGTAAGGTGATGGGAGAAGAAGCACCTATGAACAGGAAGCACTTCAGCAGTGGAAGACACTGTATTGCTGATTTCTAGTGGAAATCTTGCCCAGACTAGAGGAAGAGTGGCTGCAGGGAGTGGTCCTAGCTTGCTGCCTGAGCTGTAGCTACAGTGTGGGAAGAGGAGCAGGAAGGACCCCAGACCTCACAGATCCAGCAAGGAGAGAAAAAGAAGCTCCAGGCTTATTAGTAAAAGGTTCAACAGGTGAAGGGTGGTGTGGATTCCTGAGCACAGTGGGTATTCGGGGAGAATGTCTTCCACGTCTCTACCAGAACCTTCCCCTGGGTCCCATTAACAGCAAAATGAGAGTCATAGCCAGAAGAGCCAGGACTGGACTCAGCTGTAATCAGGAGCTCTGCTGCATAGGCCCAGGGCTGGGCTCTCCTTCAGCCACCCTACAAATACCCATGGGTGAGTCATGGCCACCATCATTATGCTTATTAATTAGAAAACAACTCCAAGGAAAGCACCTAAGGGTCTATCACATGGGAAAAATGGGGTGACCACTTGGCCAACCCCGTCCACAGACTTGCTGGGTCCCTTCTCCCATCAAGAGGACATTATATCTCCTTTCCACTTCCCCAAAGTCCTCATAGAATGCATGGCAGTGAGACAAATTAAGAGAGGTGATCCACTGTACTCCAGGGATTGTGAGTTCAAGAATGGAGATCACGTTTTTATGTACCTTTGTATGTACTTTTACTTAGTGCCCAATTCATACCAGGTTAAGAAACATGTGTGGGATGGATGGATGGATGGATGGATGGGTGGACCAATGGATGGATAGAGGGCTAGAAAGAAAGATGGATGACCAGATGAAACCTGGGTTTCACAGTGTTAACTGCAGAACTAGATTTGAATCCTACTCCTGTTACTTACCTTGTATGACCTTTAGAAAATCACTTAACCTCTCTACTCTTCAGTTCATCACCTGCAGAGTGAGAACTACAAAAATAGTACATACTCCCTAGTGCCTTGGTGAAGATTAAATAATTTAATGCATATAGAACAGTATCCACCTCTTAGGAAATGCTATGAAATGTTAGCCTTTATTATAGTCTGTCACCATTAGAAAAGTCAGATAAACACTGTGAGTCTTGGCATCTAAGGAAATCCATGGTATCCACCTCAAAGGTATTATCAAGGTTGAGGTGTTCACATTGTCCAGGTGAAACAGCAAAGGGGATGTTTCTTAAAGATCAGTCAGAATGGGGTAGATGAAGGAAGAGAAGAACAGTCATTTGGATCTATAAGATAGAGCAAACTCTAATCTGGGGGCCCTGCCCCATGCCCCTCACTCCATCAGAAAGCCTGGAGCTGACCAGAGTACCTGCACCTTCACATCTCTCCAGGCAAAGAGCAGAGGTTCAGGAGGTCTGACCTCCAGCCCGTAGTGGGTCTTTTGTCACCAAGAGCACTACTGAGCAGAACCTCCAGCAGGGCGTGGGTGCCAAGGGACGCTGTACAGTCTCCCCATGGCTGGCTGAGCAGCAGCAGCCTGGTGAGGTGGTGCGGGGATCTGGAGCTGACACCCCGAATTACAATCTAATAGCTTACGGCACTTCCCTTGCGCACCACAGCAAAGGTTACCGTGCAATTACGTGTCGCTACATACAAATGACAGAGCAGTTACGGTTACTTTACCAATTACAGGGAAATTGCTCCCACTCTGCAGAAAGACTGGCACTCTGAAAAGCTCTATCATCTCCACAGAAAGAGGATTTTAAATACTGCCTGTGTCCTTCCTCTCGCAGTGTCCCCAGGCTTGGGGGCAAAGGAGGCCAGAAGTGTCTCATGGTATCTATAGAGACTCCCTGAGAAGAGCTAGAGGAGGGGGCGGACTTGGGAGCTTGGTAGCTTCCCTGAGACCTCTCAGTGTCACCCTCCAAACCCAGAACCCAATATCAAGCTCTTAAGGAAACCTCTATCACCCTGACCACCATGCCAATCCATCTTGAAGACCACAAGGGATGAGGTGGGGTTGGTGTCTGATCCTGAAATCACCCTCAGGCCAGCTGGCTCAGCCTCTACTCTATTCCTCCCACACCTCCCTGAGCATGTGGAGCTGTTTTAGCTGTATCCCTTGGTTGCCCCACCTTTGCAGAAACCCCACTGAGCCCTTATTATGGGAAGGTCAGAACTGTGCCAGAGCTCAGTGGTGCAAAGGCAGTGCTAAGGAGGCACAGGTCAGCAGGTCCATGCCCCTGTGGGCCAATTAGCTGAGTTCTGGGACACAGGCTCTTCCACAGCCACAGGCTGGCCCTCTTACCCTAGGCATCCATTGTTCACTAATATTCTAAACTGACCCCAAAAAGCAGACCAGGTGCCTCAGGAGGATGGATGGATACAGGCAAGTGCTACACCCATGCATGCTCCTGCCCGGCTGCTCTGGGCCCTCAGATGGAAAACACTAAGTCAGACCTGGCCTTCTCCTTGCTCTGCAAGCAGCTCCTAGAAGCAAAAAGAAGCCTCTTAATCCCTAGGAGAAAACCAGTTCTCTACCTTTTCTGAATGAGAAAGTTTTGTCCAGACTCATGCATGGAGAACTAAGGAGTCCCCACCTTCCCCTGAAACTGGACTATCAGCCCTCCCACTCATTAAACTTGGAAAAAGGCATCAGAGATCAGCCCCTGTTCATCCACTGTGGGATCATCCGGGCCTTCGGTGGGGCCTTTCTCCATCAAACTTCGGTCCCTTAGTGAAACAGAACTCTTCACTTTCAGCAGAAGACAGGCACTAAACAGAGACAATGCTTTTTATAGATTTTCACTTACTAGTTTGCTTCAGAGGATTTACTAAGGATCAAGCACCAGGAGAGGCTTCAAAGGTAAAGGTACAAAGGTTGGTTTCTGCCCAAAGAATTACCCCGTTCCTCCTGAGGAAGCCAGACCAAAACTGTGATAAAATTCAGTTTTGTACCTAGGGGAGAACCGAGGGCAAGACCACCAACTGTCCTTGGGGAGCAGGCAAGACCTCCTAGAAGGAGTGGATTTGGGCTCACCTCCAAGCTTTCTGTGTCAGGGTGCAGCACACAAGCCATCCTTCAGATAGCATGCTATTCTGGGGAAGAATGTAACTCAAGATCATGATATTTGACAACCCTACTTCACAGGAGAGGAAATCAAGGCCTGAAAAGTGAAGCACTCTCCCTATCAGGTTATAAGGAAAAGACAACCAAATTCTCAGTCTAGGAGGAAGAAGTCGATTTTAAGTAGAAGCCTCTTCTGGGGACACTAGAGGGCAGGCTCAAAGTGGGTATCTGCTAGGCTTGTAGAAAGCAAAACACAGCACAGGGTAGAAGCTCTGTCCTTCACCATCTCCAAATCCTGGACACAACCACCTTTCCCTCCCAAAGAGGCCCTGGGCCAATCATCAAAACCTGGCGTTCTTCCTTTCTTGGGTCCACCTGCCCCAAAGAAATGAGAGCTGAAGTTACAAAAGAAAATACAAGTTAAAAGAAAAAGAGAAGCTGGGCATGGACCTCTCCTCATTATATGCCAGCTTCACTGGATTAAGAAATGCCTAACAGATTCCTGGAGTACTCGTGGGTGTGGCTGAATGAGTCAGGGAGATATGACCTTTGGGTCTATTTAGGGTCGCCTGCTTGGTCTCTACCCACTGTTTGCTACCCTGCTTCCTGGCTACCATGAACGGAGCAGCTTTGCTCTACGATTCCTTTCCACCAATATGTTCCCACTTTGGAGTCAACCAACCATGGAATGAATTCCTTGAAATTGTGAGCCAAATTATACCATTTTCCTTTAACTTGTGGGTGTTGGTTATTACGTCTCAGCCACAAGAAAGATAACTAATGCACCACAGTAGTGCATGCCTGTAATCCTAGCACTCAGGGAGGCTGAGGCAGGAGGATTCCATGTTCCAATTCAGCCTGAGCAACTTAGTAACTTAGTAAGGATGGGTAAAATACACCCAGATCATAACTTACACTCCTTGCAATAAAATTTAACCTCACTCATGCTAGGTGTGACTCTGTCTCAAAAAAAAAATTTTAAGTGTTGAAGATACAGTTCTGTGTGAGGCTCTTGATCCAACCCTCAGTACCACAAGAAGGAAGAGGAGAAGGAGAAGGAGGTGGGAGGAGAAAAGAGAAAAGCAAGAGAAAACAAATGCAGAAGAAATGGAGGATCAGGAGGGAAAGCCACGAGTTGCCTGCTAATGTGGACAGAAAAAAAGATCTTCAGATTCTTCAGGCTCAGCAGCCTTAAATTTCTTTCCATTAACACACACACACACACACACACACACACACACACACACACACACGCACACACACACCCCAAGAGCTGACCACAGCACAGCAGGCCTCATCAGGGGAATCAGTGAATTACATATATGGGATTTCTTTTTAAAGGAGATATTGATCAGCTAAGCGGCAATAGCTCATGGCTAAATACAGGCTTCAGTTGTAAAGCTCTGCTGTACAGGCAGATAATGATCACCCACTTATTGGGAATCATATCTCAAATATGGCCACTGACCCCAAGGTGTTCATAAATGCACCAGGGCCCAACAGACCAAACGCACACTTGAGACCATGAGCCGACTCTGTGCGCTCCCCTCTACCTCCACAGGAATGGAGGTGAGCCAAGTAAGCCCTCCAGGAGTAGAAGATCTCTGGGAGGCTCTAGTAAGCCCAAGATTAGCCTCATCAAGAAGGTTGTTACCTACCAAATATTCCCATATGCTTGAGAGATCATTTCTGTAACAAAGACAAAGTTTTAAAAGCCCAACTCTTTAGCCCTCTGATTACTGTTTTTGCACAGTCTTTCTTTTCTATGACTCCTAACCCTCTCCCAAAGGTCTGCTCTATGCCCATGCCAACCGCACTGAGTTGAACTCTGGAAAACAAACCAGGAAGTGCTGTTACAGGTGAAGGTTTCCCCGGCGCTCAGGCTGCTAGCATAGACGCAGGAAGCGGAATGTGAGACTGTGGCCTTCTCCACTTAGTTACTAATGCATCATCTCAGAGTGATTCTTTATTGTGTCTTTTTCAGTGAGATTGTAAGGAAAATGAATGTGTACACAGAAAGGGAGGGAGAGCCAACAGCCACAGCCACAATAACCTAGTTAGACAAATATGTTAGTGAAGGGGCTTAGTGAAAAATGTCTCAGGGTTGGAAAAACAACCCAACAAATTGCAGGCAAGGTTGTCAAGAACCAAGAGCCTGGTGTCCAAGCATCTCCAAAAGAAGGGAGAGAACCAAAACTCAGGATGGAAGATCACTGTGTTTCAGAAGCACTATGGGAGTCAGGGGCAGTTTCTGATGCAGATACTGGCTGTGTTAATTAAAGCACCTAATACCTATGGAAAAAGGAAAACCATGGATAAAGGCAATGCTTCTTTTTATTCTCACTTCGAAATCTTTGTTTTCTTTTTGGGACCATGTATGGCCCAATGCCACTAGATATCTAAGGAGACTTTCTCTCATCGCAATAACAAGCTAGCCTTCTAATAGGGAACAAAGGCCACTAATTTGAGCTATATTCCCAGGAGAGGGGCATTAATCCAGGCACACTTTCTGAAAGCTGGGCCATAACCCACTGTGAGCTTTTGCAATGCACCCCTCACAGGGATTTGGCTAAGCAGAGGAGTAGATTCAAAGAGCAGCTCAGTCAGAAGCCTGGGGGTTGAACCTATGACCTTTGCCTCATTAGCTCAGCTGCTGAGTGTCCTGTGTCCCTCCCTCTGACCAGCAGCCATGGCCATGGCACAATGACCTGAGGGATTTCTGGACAGGCCAGATCTATGGACCAGTTTAGTAAGAGGACTAGGACTCTGCAAACAGCAACCACTCTCAGATCTAGTTCAGTAGCTCAAACTGAGGCCCTGTAAGCCTCAGGGAAGCTTCCCAGCCAGTGCTTAGTACCAACCCAAACCCACCAGGTGCTACCTCTCCCCTCTTGTACCTTAGTACCAGACACCTCAGCAGCTACCTGTTGGGCAGATAAATCCCACACTGCCAGCCCATCAATCCCTAGTTCCCTCTCCCTCCCAGAGTCTACAGCAGACAACCTCAGCCGCCACTAGTACCGTAATTGAAGCGAGAAGCGCCATGATGATTAAGTTTGTGTGTTTTCTGGTGGGCACAGGGAAGCAGAGGCTCCGCTCACCAGGCTGAATTATGGGGTAGGTCATTCCCTTGTTAGTGGGAGTAAATTTTATTAGCCCCACTCTTGCTGCCACCGATCTTCCTCTATTGCTCCTCAGGTCCATATGTGAGTCTGGGTAATGCTGCTGCATGCAGGATAAATCAGCCGAAGCAATCACATTATATTTGGGAACATGGACAGAGACGCAGTAATGAAAGCGAGGAGGGTGTGGATTCTCTTCTCTCCGCCGATCCCAGTTTGTGTACGCGGACAGCGTGTTGTAATGGCAAGGAGAAAAGATACACATCGAGAGGCCAACAGCACAAAGCTCCCTCCGTGTTTTCTTCTTTCCACTGACTTTGCTAATGAAAAGAAACCGGCTCATCGTGTTGATGTGTGGTCGTTCCCTTCAGCCCTGCAGAAGCTAAGGGACATCTGAGGGTAATAGCAGCAAGGGTGTGGCTCAGAATACAACTCTTTCAAAAGCATTTGCTTAGCAGACCTAACCTATGCTCTGCAGAGAAGGCAGGCGACAAGAGGCACGTCCCAAGACCTGGAATACTAATACTGAATGTAACATATTAACATAACATAACATAACATAACATAACATAACATAATGCAGCATAGTATAGCATAACATAACATATAACCTGAAGCTCCCAAAAGCAGATATTGATGGAGAAAACAATCTACCAATGAAATCCCAGCAGTATTGTTATGTCCTTTCCTGTCCCATTGAGTGGAAAGGTGGGCATATTAGGATGGTGCTATGAAAATGTTTGTGCCCTAAAAATCCTGGGTGCTCTTTGTTACTTATTAATGTTTATATAGTTCCCTTTATACTTTCAAAGGCATATGATTTTATTAGCTCCTTCTTGAAGATGAAATGCGTGCATCAAAGCAAAAGGAGAGATGTTCACTAGCCCCAATTCATATCGCCTTCTGGCACTGGCTAGGACTAAAGAGGCAGACTCTCGAACTAATATCCTGGCCAAGATACCGCCCTCTGCGGGTGATGAGAATTGAGGGGAAGGCCTAGAAAGCCATATCTGGGCTGCTAAACAGGACTGCTCCATGTGCAGATGGACAAGAAGCTCGATTTCCCAACTGGGCTGGGCTGCAGCATACAGTATGAGGCGTGTAGGTGCACATGCCAGTGGAATCTCACTGTACCCACGGCTGAGTGTAGTGTGTGGGCGTGAGGGAGAACGAGTCACAGAAAGGGGGGCAGGAGATGATAATGCTCAGGGAGTGAGCGTGAGTGAGTTAAAGAGAGCCTGTAAGAGGGAGAAGCAGACAGCAGCAGACAGACATCACTGAGCAGGGAGACAGACACCTGAGGGAGTGAGTCAGCCATTAAGAGCAGAGCAAAGGCGCGTGTGCATGTGGGTGTGGGTGCAGGTGTGCACACTGCTTTGCTGGGCATATAAAGTGATGTCTTGGTATGTCGAGGCCCCGCATCTTAATTCCCTGCTCAGGAAGCTCTGCGCTGAAGTCTCTTGGCAGCTGCCTGTGTTAAAACTCAGTATTAGGATTCCTGTGTTCACTCTCCCTGCTGACCCACTGGCCTCCAGGGTGGGCATCCTGGGAGAACATGTCCCAGCTAGGAGGCCAACTCAGACTCCCTCACTCCTAGACCCAGCATATCAGTCAGGGATCAGTCACCTTCCTGAACCCCCGAATCACCACACACGCCTGGCTGCGTTGGGACATTCATTGCAAGCCCTGCTGGCTGAAAAAATCATGAGGTGAGTAGGTTTTGCCCCTGAACAGCTGGGATATGAAGCATGGCAAGAGGAGAGAAGGAAGACTTGATCTTATCAACACTGGGGTTACCACATGACAAGCACCCAAATGCTAAAAACAGACCATGAAGTATGAGCCAAGGACACTGAGGGGAAAGATTGGCCAGTGGAGAAGAGGTGGTGATGCATGTGCCGCTGTGTGAGTACAGTGTAGGGTACATGTGTTTAGTGGGCTACAGCTTGTGGCAAGAGCAGTGAAAGGATGGGGGCAGGGAAGGGGATGAGGGAGGATGGCATCCAGTACAAGGAGCAAACCTTGCCTAGTAGCAAGGTAAGCATAAACAACAGGAAATAAGCCCATCTAGTCAGAACGGTGCTTCCTGCTGACAGGGAAAAGAAAACACCCAAGCAGACTAGCAGAAACAGCCCTGGAACCTGGGACAGCTGCCGGGCCATTCCGGATGTTCCCTTTCATGCAGTTTCAGGATCTCAGGCGCCAGGCAACCCTGAGTGACCATCCAGGCTGGGACATGAGGCCAGCCTGAATCCACAGGGTGACTCTATATGCTCCCCAGGGCTGTGACTGACAATCAGTAAATTACAGAGTGAATAGGATGGGGGTCATCTTTGCACCCAGAGATTCATGATGCTGGGAAATGGGAATGACATTTCAGGTGAAAATACAAAGCTAAGTCCTTTGTGCCTCTATGACCTTTATCGAACTGGAAGGGCTGGCAGATAAACCTGGAAATCAGAAGGGAGCTCAGTGCAGCCATGGTTCCCCCAGAGACTTTCAGAAACATGGAGGTTTCTCTAGGCTATCGTGCTGGGGTAGTCCCACAGAAACCTAGCATTTAGGGTCTAGGATCACAAGTGCTTTTAAATACACAGAGAGTCCCTGCACCAACAACTGCCCATCCAGACAACTGCCACTAGTACACCACTGAGAAATGGCATGGAGGAGGTGCCAGGGTGGGATTAGATGCACAGTAGCTTCCAGCCTACTGGTTACAGGGTGCTGAAGGAAGGACTTGACATTTCTGCTCTCCGCCTCTCAGCTGGAGAGGCTGCCTGCTCTTTCTGCTTTCATGCATAAAAGAAAAGGTGATAAAGAATCTCAAAAACCAGCAAGCAGAGGCCTACAAGGGCTGGGAATATAGCTCAGTGGCATAAGCACCTGCCTGGCAAGCACAAGGTCCTGAGTTCGATCCCCAGTACCACAAAGAAAAAAAGAAGAAGAAGAAAGCCCACAAATGCCTAAGTAAATCATCAGATAGTCTGGTGGCCACCACTCCCAGTTCCCATTACTAGGACCTGACTCATGTGACACATGTGAGGGGGCCTGACATGTGGAGGATGGTTCAGCACTGCAAAACCAAACTTTTTAATCCAAGATCACTCTAAGGTCAAATTTAAGAGGTCAGTAAAGATACTGACTTGGACTCATCTCAGTACCATATCTTCTATCCAGGTTATCAGCTGTACAGTTCACACCACCTGGCTCTTGCTCCCGCTTCTTAATTAGTTTGAAACTTAGGAAGGCTTGAGTGAAAAAACTGCTGGCAATTCCCAGGGCTACAGCCTTTGCTGCCATCAGACAGGCCATAGTGATGGGCACTATAGGCAGATGGATGCTACATCATGATCTTCACATCCACCAACAGGGAGTTCATTGCCAAGCATGTTTCCAGAACCCATCATGCTTCACAGTTCATTCGCTCACTTGGAGATAGAAGGCTAGTGTTCAGTGAGGTGTCCCCAGTAGCCTGAAGGCAGGGAGAGGAGTATAGATAGCCACACCTTAGAGACTCATGAACTTGCTCCATGGAAGACAAAGACCTTAGTTACAATGGCACACGCCCCAGCAGGCTGTCCCACTCCAGGTCAGAAATGTTAGATGCTACAGGAGGGATGGGAACTGTCATCTTGGCCTGTGCAGGGCCTCAGCACATGAGAAAAACTACTGTGTGGGCCCCTCAGTCCTACAGCCATACACTGTGCCAACAGAAGATGTCAGGAAATCTGCACAGCAGCCTTCACAGAGGCAGACAGAGAGATGCCCTGGTGCTAAGCTATAGAAACACTAAGTCACTGTCATCAGCTACACACTTGGATGTCCTCCAGCACATTAACCTCAGGTGAGTCTTTAGCTCTCTGAATCCTAGGACAAATCAGCACTCCTGAAAGAACCTTCAAGGGCTCTCTTTGTGCCTGGGCCCTTGTGAGATCCTTAGAGAAATTTCCAGACACTAGAACATTCGTTCCTAGACTCTCCCTCTTTATTCAGGCTAGAAAAAAGCAAGGCATAGGAATGTAATGGCCCAGAAGGCAAAAGTGGAGCTGCTCCCATCCCCACAAACACCAGAAAATACCTGGGATGCTCCCCAGCCTCCACACCCAACCATGGCTTGGACGTTTGCCTTTGCAGTGTGCATTTACAGTGATAGCAGCACGTTCTCATGAGGAGGCCATGCCTGGCCAACCAGCCTCATCTCTGACATAAGCATGACCATCGTTTCCTGCTCCCCTGGAGGAGAAACACAAATACCTTCTCTGATGGTTGTAGTCAGCAGACTCTGGCCTCATGGCCCAGCTTGATTCCCTCACCAAGTGCTTTGTGGAAGCCCCAAGCACAGTAACCTCACTCCCACAGGACTCTTCTCTTCCCATGCCACCCTTTTCCCACTGAGGACAGCCATCCCTGCAGGGGATGCCAGAGCCTGGTAAAGTTAGAAAAGTGGTCTATGGCTCTCACTTCTGGAGGTCTGAGGTCCCAGGAAAATGGAAGGGAGCACAAAAGCCTGAGAAGTACTCTGGGATGAGCATTCCAATTTAGAGAACTAGGACAAAGAGCACAAAAAAAATTCATCATCGGTCATATCCCTCTTTTAAGCTCGCAAAGCTGTAACTATAATAAGATCTGCAAGGTCTCCCACCCTACAAACATAATCCAAAACTCAGCTTCCTGGGCTTTACCCTCCACCGTGTTCCTCTAGCAGATACACCGCAGCAGTCATCTGGGATTCAATTCCTACTACACAGACCTCAAGGGAGTCCCAGACTCAGAGGCAAGAGAGAACGCATCTTGTCCATCTTCTGCCCATAGAAATAAAGGAAAGAGTGAAAAACAACCCAGTCTAAGAGCCTTGTGAATGGGATGAGGGAAAACTGGGCTTCAAAACCCTGCAGACTCCATGGGCTGCTCAGGCACCTGGCCTGGCTGATGTCAGTGTTGTGTGACACACATGTGATCTGAGCCAAGTTCAGATGAACTGTAACGAGAGGGCCAAAGCAAAGTAACCCAGATATCAGGCAAATCAAAGGGAACTGATACTATGCACGAAAAGCCAGCCTGGTCTTTTTTAGCCTGGCTGAGGAGACAGCCCCTGCCCTGTGCAGTTTCTGGCCTTCTCCTTTCTACTCTCTGCCCTGAACTCGCCTCTAACTTGAAAGAGCTAATTAAAGCCAAAAGAGAAATCAAAAGCTTGTTATCTGGCTGCGTTACTCCTAGTCCTGGCATTAGTCTGTCTTGCAAAGCTGTGTTCCCTCTGTTCTCTCCAAGGCTACCATGTGGTGTGAGGACCTGCAGTGCTGCAGACCTCCATGATGAACTTGGTTTTTTGTATTGTGGCAGGGAGCAGGGGCAGGACAAACACCTGCCCATGGCAGTCAGAAAAATCCCTGCAGATGTGTTTGCTCCCAAAAGCATAGCCTAAAAGACAGTTCGAGCAAGTTTTCTACAGAAAAGTATCAGAGATTGCCAACCCCTCTGATCTCAAAAGAACTAGTTGCTTAGTGGGTCCTCAGCATAAAGTTACCATTTTCTAACATAGGATACATGTGTGCACAGTTGCAGGGGTATTTAAGGCATGTATGCAACTGTATACATATATATGTGAGTGTGTGTGTGTGCACACATGTGTGCCCCATAGGAAAAGGGGACTTTTCCTCAAGTGCTGACCATGCCATGCACTCACAAGATGTGTGACCTTGGTCAATTCATTCACCTTGTGTCTCAGGGAGCTCAAATGGAAAACGAAGGCTTAAGCCAGTGTTATGTTTTAGATGTCTGTGCCCTCTCAAATGCAGCTTGTAGTTTAATTGCTATCATAACAGTACTGAGAGGCAGGACACGTATGAGGTGATCAGGCTATGAGGGCTATGCCCTCCTGAGTGGATCAATTCTGTTATGATGAGAATGGGCAAGGACAAGCTCAGGTGCCTCTTGTTTTTCTCTCCCCTTCTCTTTCCTTTCACTGTGTGATACTCTCTACCATGTCATGATGAAGGAAGAAGGCCCTCACCAGAAACAAAAACTTTGATCTTGGACTATCCAGACATCAGGACTATGTGAAATGAATTTCTGCTCATTACACATTGTCCAGTGTCACTGTGCTGTCTGGATCCTCCCTACACCAACATTATGGTGCATCATCCCATGACCTGTGTTTGAGTGTGTAACATACATACACTGGCCTGTCACTGATTGTCTTCATTTGAGAGCAGTTCATCATCCTCCAAAGTCACGACCCTGTCTCTCAAACCCTCTTGAGCAGATCAGTCACTACCCCAAAAGGCTCCAGGAGGCATTCCCAAAGGTTAAGTTGCCAGTTAGACTCAACAGATGGCAGAACTCCCTAAATTTTTTTGCTTGGCTTTTATTTGTCTGTCTGTGGCTTCCCTGCTTGGCCCATGAGACCTCTTCCATTAGGGACCTCCTGGCTTTTAAGACCTCCAAGGAGGAATGCGATCTTTTCATTTCAGCCCAGGCACCTAGGATCCTTGTCCACCCGAAACAGCCTGAATCTATATGTCAAGGCACAGTGACAAACTTCTGTAAGTGTTTTCTCTTTCTTCATTACCACCACCTCAGATCTTAATGCCAGAGGAATGGTCTCACTTGTCCTTTCTTTTCCTCTAATGAAGAGATCACAAGATGGACTGCAAATTAGACTGATAATTTTTAAAAGAAAAATGGAGAGTACCAAGAGCATCAAAGATGCCAGCAGCTGGGCCTTCTAAGTCACATGAAGAATGACTATGGGTAGTAGAACAGTACACTTTGAAAGGTGAGTAGACGTTAAGCCCAGAAAGGCAGGTACACTTCCACACTGGGTCACAGGTGAGCACGGCCGGGGAGGCAGAAGGTCATACATTCTACCTGAGATCACCCTGCAAGACGTCTAGGCGATTCCTCAGGCCCTTAAGCCATGAGGAAACCCTTGAAGTCAAGGTGAAGGACATCCCCTAAAGCCGTGTGGGATGCTCCCCCTTCTGAGTTCCTGTAGCACTTCTGCCACCCGGGGCTGCTTCCTGCCTGCTTCTGGACTTTGTGATACTTCTTTTCCATGTACACAAAAGGTGCTTAATAAACATAGCTCACCTCCTCTTCTGCTCTCAATCTGCCATTTCCTAAAGATTAAAAAAATGAGCCAAAAATATAACTCTCCTGAAATCCCACACCCATCCCAAATGTGGAATAACTTCTGTCTCCATTCTACCATGGCTTAATTCTAACCTCCCAGGAAAGTCAGAACCTCCCAGGTTCGGTCCATGAGAAAGGTAAGCACATGTCTTGGGCTATGGCATAATGTAGTCAGAGGCTTTGCTATGTGTGGTGCCTAGGACATCTACTACATACACTCCCACTGTTCCCAGCACTCCCTCTCATTACCAGTGAGCCAGTACAGAACAGAGAACAGTATAGCAATGGGAAATGGGCATTTCGGCTCCAGCTGACTCTTAGGCACTCAGGTTAGTTTAGCTGTGATGGTCTGAGTCCACTGACACCTAAAATGGGGTGCACTCATCCCATCCACAAAGAGGGAAGGACGATATATACCCCACGGAGGCCACAAGGCCAGAGTACTCATCATTCAAAACCCACTATCCAAGCCACCAGGCCTCCCCAACTTACCGCACTGCTGCAGGGGATGTCCTTCACTTTGAGCCACGCCAGGTCCAGCGTGCCCTCACCCCGGTAGCAAGACTGTAACCGTTCCTTAATGCGGTCATTGATCTGCTTTAAAATGAAGATGCACAGGGCTGACTCATCCAGAGACTTCATTTTCCGCTTCTGACCCTTTGAGAAGACAGTATAGAGGAGGTCATCATCTGGATGGACACCCAGGGTCCGGCCAAGCACGGCACCAGCTTTGGACAGGTAGGCAGCCTGCAGCAATCGGTACTCCACCCCACTGCGCTCACAGCCAATGGGTACTTCCACATAAGAGTTGAAGGCCGTATCCTCCTTGCAAAGTCTCACAAGCTTGGATGTGTATACCTGTTCTTTTGTTGTGGAGCCTGGGGGAGACACCATCTCAGGCTGCAGGGTCAAAAAGTAGACAAAGTTGCCACTGCTGAAACCATAGACATAGTAGATATCAAAGTCAGGGATAACTGTGAAGGTGTCTGAAGGGATCTTAATCATTGAGGCCACAAACTCGTCATGGAAGACATAAGCAAACATGCCATCTGCCTCAGAGTTTTTGGTCAACTTCCGGCTAGAGATAGTAGGAAAATACTCAGGTTTTCCATCCACTGCTGTGGCAATGAAGAGTTTGTCATCCAGGTTGCTATAGGAGACGATCACCCCGAAAACTGAGCCACTCTCATTAACCCCCGACAGGTAGTGCTCCTTTTTGTGAAAGGGCTCTCCTAACTTGAAGAGATCCTCCAGCCTCAAGAGTTTGCAGATACCCTGATACAGGCTCCCACATGCAATCAGCCTGTTCTCCTTGTAGTCTATGAGGAGCATCTTGTTGACATTGTTGGTGCTAGTGAGGGGCTCATTGCAGGTCTGAACAATGCGAGGCGGGTAGCACTTGGGGTTGTCGTCATCTGGCCCTGTCTGGTGGGTCACCAAGACCTTCAGGTCACTGGAGAGCTTGTAAATCCGGTTGACAGCCCCCAAGTAAATGTGCCCTGTCCTCTCATCCACCACCAGGTGATTGAAGCCCTCAGTGGGCTCCCCCCTGAATGTGACGAAAGATCGCTTCTGGGACAGTGAGGGAGGCTGTCGGGAGAGCAGAGTGGAGGAGCTCATCCCCACCATGAGCAGGTGGGAGAGCAGGCAAGTCCAGTTCCAAGGCATGGCTTTCATTTCAGAGGTGGGTCCTTGCAGCTCAGCAGCACTCGGACGCAGCTGTTCCCTCGGAGGGCCAGGATTCAACAGGGCAATCTCTCCTAGTGGAGAAAGAAAAGACTGAGATGTGGGGGATCCAGGGCAGGGTTCTATGGCACACCAGAGTTTACCTGGCTGGGCTCAGAACATTCTGCATACAGGGTACAGCAATACCTCTGGGAAAGCTAAGGTCCAATGACTGGGGGCCTGCTGTGGGTATGTGAGAGCGTTACAGCAGACTGGCAGTAGGCCCAGGAGGAGACTTCAGTAATAACAGTACTGGCGATAATAGTAATGATGGTTATAATGACCAGGATGATAATGACCATCATCATGATAATAGTGATGATGATGGCGATGACCATGGTGATGATAACAAACAGTATGTGCCGACTGAGAGTGACACTGCATAGGTCATTGTCCTGCACCTTCTGCAGACCATCTCATTTCACTCTAACAGGCCCTTTGGTGCTAGTTATCTTCCATTTTCCCCTCCACATCCACAGCCCATACTGCTCTGGGTCAGAAGCACTGTCCCCCATGGACCCTGTGGGCTTTTGTTCTTGAGTTTATGTAGGTACCACCAGCAGGCAGCAACAGCAGAAGCTGAAGAGTAAAGACACCACCGGCTGGAAGTCTCTTCCAGTGCTGGCCAAGGCAGGCCTCTCTGCACTGTTTCTCTGTCCCCAGGTTCTGTGGACAATCTTCTGCAGAGCCCCATCTGGCCCAAGAGGTGATAGCAAGGCCTTCAGTGATACTGAGCCCAGATGCAGCATTGCCCCTGAAGGGACCACATTTTTATGAAGAGCCTTTTTATTAACCTATGCTCAAACTTGAACGTGCTGTTTACTTCCTGCTAGAACCCTGAGTAGTGGCCTTGGGTGTGCCTATTGCTTCAATCCCATCTTGTAACTGAAGAAGGCAGCCTTGCGGAAGTTACGCAGTTTGCCCAGCTGAAAGTGGCAGAGGTCAAACCCAGGTGTAACATTCATACTGGGTCCTCATTCTTAGCTCTAAACTGTCTCAGTGACCCTGACCTTGGAAGAACAAAGCGGCACAGTGCTTCCTGCTTTCCACACATACAGCTGAACCTTTTGTCCTGGGGTTTCCATTGCAGCTGCTGCCTGTGGTCCTGTGTCTGGACCTACTGCAGGAGGACTTTTCCTTAGCACCTCCTCTGCTGGATGGCGTAGTGAAGCCAGATTAAAAACCCACATCCTCCATATCTTCCCACTGTGGTAGCAAACAGGTCCTCTGGGTACATTGCCCAGCTCCAAGCCCTGTGATCCTTTTAACAAGGCAGATCCTGGCAGCTTCCCATAATGGGGACTCCTCTGAGAGGTTTTCATTAAAGGGAGAGAAAAAATGCCTTATGATGACAGTGCTCAAGTAGATGGATGGATGGATAGATGGACAGATGGATAGATAGATGATAGATAGATAGATCAATAGATCACTCCTTGTGGAACAAAATCACTGTCCATCCTAATGGTCTCCTTCATTTCTATTCAGGATGCTTTCTGCATGTGTTCCCAGTGGACAGTTTCATATATCTTCCGGTTTGGGAAGATGTCAGGGCAGGAACTGCTAATGTCTTATTTGGGAGCTTCTCAGCAATGTAAAATTTCTCTTTTCCCCAAACTCCTCAAAATGCAGTGATAGGACAAAGTGGATCACAAGTAACAGAAAATCTCCCCAGCAAGGACAAAGCACAAGGTTAGTTGGACACCTAGAGAGGAAAAACAAAAAAGAAACACTGCATAGTCAGCCAAAATCCGAATGAACAATATAGATCTTTTCAGATAGACATAAAGAGGATGGGGAAAGCACCTTTAGGTTCACTTCCACTAGCAACAGGAGTCAGGCAAACTGAGGGCCTTCACTCATTCACCCATGTGACATATATTTGCTCAGAGTATACACAACACATGGAAGATGCTACAAGACCAAAGATGGGGCCCTCAAAGAATTCATGGTCAAGTCAGAAAAAAATCATTAGAAACTAATTTAATGCACATGGTGAGATGGTATGAGACATATGATGGACTCTTTTGGAGGTTCATGGGGGAAAGAAACCTCCTATCTTGGGATGAGGGACCAAGGAGCAGGCTGTGGGAGCCCTGGGGTAGAACTTGAGCTGCACCATGCATGAAGTTGGAGAGGATATGAAGGGTTGGAAGGGAAAGGCCTTCTTGTGGGAGTTCCACATGACAAAATGGATATAGCAACACAGGGTGTAGACAGAGTTATACCTAGAGAACACAGTTCACAAAACAATCAGGTAGAAGACATGGCTGTAAAGAGCAAGCCATAAGGTTTGTCACAATGCCACCAGAAAGATGAGGCTAAATTTCACAGAGCTGAGGAAAGAATGTAAATGTTAAAGGGAATAACAAAGATTCCCAGTGAGCATTCACTATGCTTCTGTCTATGCAGCTTGTATCTTTGGTGAAAGATTTTGAACCCAAGGATCTGTGAGTTCCATGAACCCATAGGTTCTGTCTTTCTCACCAGTGTCCACAGCACCAAAGCTTTGTCCAGCATCTCTCAACAACTATTTCTTGACTAGCAAAAAGAGGGGCCAGAAGCCAGCAGATATAACAATTTTTGTGCAGCATTTGCCGTACCCCAGGGCCTAGGTGAATGCTGTCATGTAGATTAACTCACACAATCACCACAAGAGTTTTCTACAGGCAGTATGGCTCTCCCTATTTTTCAGGTAAGGAAATTCTTTAATTCTGCAAAAACATGTAGGAATAAGTGGCAGAATTAGGGATACAGCACAGGTTGGTACCACTGCAATTTCCATATGCATCCTAGTGATACACAATTCCAGAACCCAGAATAAAGAGCACTTGGAAATCCTTTTCAATTCATGTAAGTCCCAAGTACAGAAATCCCGGTATATCACTTACCAACACCAGGAGAAAATGGGAGTCCCTCTGATTCCCAGGGCCCTCCCTAGTAGGTGACACCTGTCAGTGGGCACTACTGTGTACCTCTGTAAACACTTGACACAGAGCCTCCGTCTGGCACAAAGCAGGTCCTTAATAAGTGATAGTAGGTGGTGGTGTTATTGTTAATGAGACTGAAATAGGATTAGAGGGATGAGGA
This sequence comes from Dinomys branickii, assembly GCA_004027595.1. Lineage (NCBI taxonomy): Eukaryota > Metazoa > Chordata > Mammalia > Rodentia > Dinomyidae > Dinomys > Dinomys branickii. The sequence continues at coordinate 53,964 of PVLD010006545.1, read as the reverse complement.
TTATGATAATGGGATGGCACCTGCTGGGTACCCCTCACTACAAGTGATAAGGAGTCAAAACAGTTCCCCTTGAATTGCTTGTATAAATCCAAATATCAGAAGGGATTCTAGAAGGTTTTTCACCAGAAACAGATAATCCAGTTTAATGTTTCCCAATCCCTGATTTTAGAGACAAGGAAGGTGATATCCAAAGAGAGCAAATGAACTCACAGCATGTCACAAAGTGTGTTAACAATAAAGAGGAGGGAAAGCTGAGGTTTCTGACTCCCAGGCCAGTACTCTTTCCACCACATGTGGCCTCTCCTCTGACTTTATCTAAATCCACTCCAGCATCTGCTCCCTGGCCTTTGTCCGAAAACAACTGCTCTTTGGGCACCATATGCTCTGCTGGCTAACACAGCTCTCAAAACAGCTCTGCCAAGAACTGAATTCCAGCAGGGATGGTAATCCTCATTCCAGACAGGCAGGTGCAGGTCAAGCTCAGCCACCAACCCTTCTCAGCCGTCCCTGCGTGGGAATGTACCATGCAATGGAGAAAGCGTGCCTGTTACCTTACTGTACATACTCACAGACCGCAGCCAATCAATAGTTCTCTAGTCTTTAGTTTGCATGAGGCGTGACAACAAAGCCTGTAATTATGAATTTACTGAACAGAAAGGTACCATACTCATTCGCTATTTTCTATTAGGCACTGAAATGAGACACAATTATGCATCTCAAATTTTTATCACCCTCATAGGGGGACGGTGCAATTACTCTGCCCAGAGTGGAGGGGCACTGGCAGAAACAGTGCCACTGGATAGGATAACCAGTCTTGCATTTTCCACCCCCATGAAAAGGGTTGATTAGGAAACAAACAATGGAGAAACAAAAAGAAAGGAAGAAAAAAAACATGTGGGCTTCTGCTGGCCTCACAGAAGACCAAAGTGAGTAACACCACAAACATGATCCACTGGTGATCCTCAGGACCCACAGATAGGCAGAGCCAATAGTCCCCTGCTATCCAGGCCCACCTAAGGCTGCTCCTACCTGCTAAAACTGAAGCTTCTAAACGGATGTCCTCTCTAGGACATCAACCCTTCTAAGCAGCCTCCTCAACCTAAAAAGCCTCCAACCCAAATTTGTATCCTACTTATTGCTTCTATCCCAAATTTTTATTTAAATGATTTCAAAGTAAACCCTTGGAGATAATATTCAGCCCAACTTTCATCCATATGGGTAAGCGGTGGGATGGAGTCACCCTAAGACTGCTCCAGAAGACCCTGAACCAGATAGGGGAGAAAAGTAACCAGAGGACAGGAGATCCAAAAGCCTCTCTATCAAACACAAACACGTAACACTCTTCCCTTCTTTGAAATTATATTTTAATACTGAGTGGTCTCAGGGGAGAACGGACTCATTTTTAGAAGCAGATCAGTTTGATTAAAGCAATTGGGACTGTTTTTGTGTTATATGGCAAGTTTTGAAGAGCTCAAACTAATTTTCATGAAGTAGCACCATCCTCTTAGATTCCTGAGTGGCAGAAAGAAAGTTATTATAGAACAGTTTAAAAAGCAATTACCAGACTTCTTGGAAGATGGCAGAATGGTGAGCAGCAGAAAAATAGCCTCTCTGATATTTGGAACCCAGATGCTGGAATGTAGCAACATGAGGAAGAGAAGGAGGAGGGAAGTGAATCCCTGGGACCTAGCAAGGATCTGAAGCAAGAACCGGAGTCCATGGGGAGAGCAAAGAGAGATGCCACAAGGCCAAAGAGGAAGGTGGCAGGTGGCACTTTCTCCCTGAGCCTGGCTTGTGCTGTGTGAGGAGTGGCTTGAACTCGCAGTTGCACACTGACTACTGGCAACCCCAGAGGCTCCCACAGAGAAACACACCTCTAGGATGGAACAGTGGATGCTGTGGACTGCAGTAGCTGGTGAGTTATTTAGGTTCAGATATCCCCAAGAGAGGGTGATGGGCCAGCCACCATTTTGGAAAGGGGCAAGCTGAACTCAAAAATCAAAGCAGCTGCAGGTTGGCTCCATCTAGCAGCTCCCAGTGTCAGGGTAAGGTGCAGCTGGGTCCAAGCCAGCAGGAGGTAAAGGAGCTGAGTTCAAGTTAGACACTTGGAGTGTCTCGGGTTGAACAACTCAGGTCCCAGTCTCACAGTCAGAAATCGGAAGCAGCCTGAACTTTAGAGAACTAAAGGCCCAGGTTCTCTGGTATTATCCACCACCACTGTAATTCTACTCCTGGCAATGCTAGGGTCAATCAACTCAGATCTGTGCTGCATCTGTTCCCTCTGTTTACCAGTGACATCAGATATGTGCCCTGAAATGGAATTTTTTTCTTCTTTTCTTTGATTTTTCATTTATTTTATTTTTGAATTTTATCTTTTTTTATGAATGTTTGTTCTTGTTTTATACAAATGTGAACACTATTTCTGGTTTTATGTTGTTATTTTGTTCTGTTCTTATTTCTGTTTCATTCCTCTTTCTTTCCCTCCTGTCTTTTTAATCAGTCCTCAAAACCTTCATAATTTTCCTTTATCTTCAGCCTTGCTTCTAAAACCTTTCCCTTTGTCTATTTCTCTATTTTTCTCCTAACCTATTTTAAATTTTCTCCCCTAAGGGTAAAATTGTCATATTGAGGGGATATTTACTGTATACAATTTTCTGGTTTGTTTTCTATTTTAAGACTACAAATCTTGTTCATACAGTTAAAAGTGACAAATTAATAATTACTGCAGTTTGTCATTTTCTAGACTGTGTTTGATGCTATTGTTATTACTGACTGTACTACTTTTACCAAAGTGACATAATTGTTCTAATCAGTTGTTCTTGTACACCAAGATTGAGATTGTGTGAGGGTTGTAAGCAGTATTAAAGGCCAGTGCCAAAGAATCAGAGGATAGGCCAAATAGGCAGCAACTTCTCATTCCCAATACATTGAAAAGGTAGGATCTCACAACAGACTCAGAAACAGAAAGCCAGCTACACCAGGAAGATATTTCTGAAAAGTAATCATTCCCTAAGGCTTCTAAATACTAGCAATAGTTGTAATAGCTAAATCGTAGAAGCAGCCCAAATGTCCATCCACTGAGGACTGGATAAAAAAACTATGGCATTTTTATATAATGGAATATTACTCAGCTGTAAAGAAAGTCAAACTTGAGGCTTTTATAGATAAATGGTCACCATTAGAGACCATACTCATAAGTGAAATAAATCAGATGTGCATGTGCAAGCAATGTATTGTATCACCAGTGTAGAAACCTGGAAGTGTGAATATAAAATAAGGAGGTATGAAAGGAAACTGCTCAAAAGTAAAGAGCAAATGGGATGAGGGGAAGGAGAAAAGGAAGAAAGGGATAATTATGTATGTATGTATGTATGTATGTATGTATGTATATGCAGGGGGCTAATATGGTTGTACTACTGATTTATGTTGCTTTATTGTAAGGAACAGTTAATGATTAGTTGTTTGATCAATCTTGCATGTCTATATTTGTTTCCCTGAGTATATACTTTGAAATTATCAATACGTAATACAACAACCATTGTTAATTCCCTGTCACCTTATCTGTAATTCTGTTTTGATTGTACTATTCTTGTGCTACTTTGTAAGTGGCTGTCTGTTTGTTAGTATGTTTTCATTCTTATACTTTTAAAATTAAAAAATAAATACTAGCAATAGATACCATAAACAATTTATAAGCAGCAATGCAGGAATTAAACTTTTATAAAAAGCACAGAAAATAAGAAGAAATGGAAGCAAGATATAACCCCAATTGGCCAAAGGCAAACCCAAGCAGCCATGAGATGGAATAATTCAAAACCCACCCACCTAGACTCTCTCAAGTGGTAATAGTGGGAGATAACAAAGGAGATAAATGAGGTTCTAGAAAAAAAAATCAAATCAGAAATAATTTCTCAGGTAACTTAAGAGATAATGACCATGGGGCTGGGGATATAGCTCAGTGGAATAAGCACTTGCCTAGCAAGCGCAGGGTCCTGAGTTCGATCCCCAGTACCGCAAAAAAAAAAAAAAAAAAAAAAAAGAGAGATAATGACCATAACTGCTGGGGGCCACAAATCATAAATTGGGTCTAGAGGACATCTGAGGCTGTCTTTGTCTTGCCCAGGGAGCCAGACTGGAATGCGGAAACTCTCATTCTCCTGGACACAGATGAAGGCCTATACCTAGTGATGCTGTGGAACTCATGGGACAAGATAAGACCTGCTGAGGATGACAAGGATCCTTAAAGCAATGTAGTAGCAGCGGTAAAATTTTTGCTTGGGGGGAAAAAATAACAGTTTCCTTATTGACCCCTGTCTCATGCTTGTAAGAATGCTTTGTTTTTTACTAGCTCATAATAATTGCCATTACTGTTCCTGTAGTTACTCACTACCCTTCCCCATTCCTTGGCTAATAAAAATCATGGCAAGCTGCAGAGCCTTTGTCTTTGCCCATCCTGAGGCACTGACCTCTAAGACCCCTATAACGAATTACTAAATTGTTTCTGTCTCTTATTTTATCCTTTGCCATACTTCTTGTACTAGCAGTCAGAGGTCTTTGCCAGGTTGCCAGCACATAATAAAGGTCATGATTAGTAAATCCAGACTAGATACAGATAAAACATAGAAAAGCTTAGGAAAATTATGGAAACCATGAATTCCTAATATGAGAAAAAAAAAGGAATACAGGAAACAGATTCAATCAGATATCCAGGACACTAAAAAGTTTATTGAAAGTATACAAAGCATAATGAACCAATGTGAGGACAGAATCTCAGATGTAGAAGACACAACTGTAGTTAACGATCAGGAAATATTTCTTTAAAAAGTCCAGTAGTTGCTAGATGATGCAAAGAAGAATAACATAAGATCGACAAGAGTCAATGAAAAAGCAGGAGAGAGCACAAATGATTAAAAAAAAAAACAAAACCTTGTTCACAGAAGTAATGGCAGAAAACTTCTCAAGCATGGAAAAATAATTTGACATACAGAAAGTGAGGCATGTAGATCTCCAATTAGCCATGATCAAACAAATCTACCCTAAGGCATATAATAATCAAGATTCCAGAAATGCAACACAAGAACAGAATGTTAAAAGCTGCTAGAGAAAAGAAACAAATCACCTATAAAGAAAAAAAATATCAGAATTACAGCAGATTTCTCAACATAAACTCTTAAGTGAAGGAGAGCTTGAAGTGAAGTACTTCAACCCAAAAAGAAAAAAACTTCTATCCCAGATTGATATACCCTACAAAACTATCTTTCAAATTTGATGGAGAAATAAAACGTTTCCGTGACAAAGAACACCTCAAGGAATTCATGACCACCAAACCAGAACACCAAAAATATCCTGAAGGACATTCTAGAAAGAGATGAAAAAGGCTGCAACTCCACAATCTCCAACAGGATGAATCCACCAGGGAAAGTAATTAAATAGTAAAGGAAAGGAACCAATAACGGGTAATAACATGACAAGGATAAGTTAACATACACTAGCTATACCCATCATGTAAATGATCTTGATTCACTAATCAAGAACTTATGAGATGTAATAAAAGCAGTCCTATGAGGAAAATTTACAGCAGTGAATTCCCACATCAGTAAAATAGAATAAACAACCTAAATTGAACTAGACAGCTTCTAGAAAAAGAAGAGCAAGTCAAGCTGAAAGTTTGTACAAGGGAGAAAACTGTAAAGATCAGAGCAGAAATGCAACTGAGACAAAAACAATACAAAGAATCAATGAATCAAAGAGCTGATTCTTTGAAAGATTAAATGAAATTGGCAAACCCTTAGGCAACTTTATCAAAAAAGGAAAGACTCAAATCCATGCAATTAGGAATGAAAAGGGTGAAATCACAACAGATCATGCTGAAATCCAAAAGGCTATCAGTATCTACTTTAAGAACCTGTACTCTAATAAGATGGAAAACACAGAAGAAACGGACAGATTTCTAGATACATGTGAATTACCAAATTATGAAGATAGCAAGAAGACATAAATCCAGAACATATAAAAATTCTAGATAACCCAACTATCAGTCAATGAAATTGAAGATGTAATTAAAACGTTACCAACAAAGAAAAGCACAGATCCTGATGGATTCACTATTGAATTCTACGAGAAATTTAGAGAAGATCTAATGCGATTACTCCTCAGACTCTTTAATGAAATTGAAAGGGAAGCAACACGGTCAAGCTCATTTCTGAAAGTAAGTATTACCTTGATACCAAAGCCAAAGAAGGATCTAACCAAAAAAGAGAGCTACAGTCCAATCTCCCTAATGAACATAGACACAAAAATCCTCAATAAAATACTGGTAAACAGAATGCGGCAGATCATCAATAAGATTATATACCATGATCAGGTAGGATTCATCACAGTGATGCTGGGATGGTTCAACATTAACAAATTAATAAATGCAATATACCATATCAACACAGCCAAGGACAAAAACCACATGAGCATCTCAATAGATGAAGAAAAAGCATTTCACAAAGTTCATCATCCATTCATGACAAAATAAACTATAAAAAATTAGAATAGATGGTTATTATCTCAATCTGATAAAAGTCATGTATGACAAACCAACAGCCAACATCATACTAAATGGTTATAAACTGAAAGCTTTCACTCCAAAATTAGAAACAAGACAAGGATGTCCACTATCACCAATTTTATTCAACATAGTTCTGCAAACATTAGCCAGAGCAATTAGACAATGCTGCATAGCAGACGATGTGATACTCTACATAAAAGATCCCAAAAATTCCACCAAAAATCTTCTAGATTTAGTAACCAAATTCAGTAGCATAGCTGAATACAAAGTCAGCACTCAAAAATTAATAGCCTTTCTGTATACGAATAATAAACTCACTAAGAGAGAAATTAGGGTAACAACACCTTTCACAATAGCATCCCCCCCAAAAAATACCTAAGAATTAATCTGATGAAGGAAGTAAAAGATCTCTACACTGAAAACTATAGTACTCTGAAAAAGGAGATCAAAAGGATATCAGAAAATTGAGAGATATTTCTTTTTCTTGGGTAGAAAGAACCAACATAGTGAAAATGACCATACTTCCAAAATTATTGTACAGATTTAATTCAATCCCAATCAAAACACTAATAACATATCTCAAAGAATTAGAGAAAATAATCTAAAATTCATTTGGAACCAGAAGAGATTTAGAATAGCAAAAGCAATTCTGGGCAATGGCAAGGCAAGGGGCATCACAATCCCTGAGTTGAAATTATACTACAAAGTTACTGTGATTTAAAAAAAAAGAATGGTACTGGCCAAAAAAAAAAAAAAAAAAAAAAAAAAAAAACAGACCCAAGGATCAATGGAATAGATTGAAAGATGCAAAAACAACTCCAGACATACTCAGCCATCTTATCTCTGACAAAGGACCAAAAATACCTTCCCTGGAAGAGAGAGAGCCTCATTAATAAATGATGCTGGGAAAACCACCTTTATACATGCCTAAGATTAAAATTAGACCCATATCTTTCACCATGCACTAAACTCAAATCAAATGGATCAGAGATCTAATTATTAAAGCAGAAACACTAAATCTGCTGGAAGGTAGAATAAGTAGAACTCTTGAAAACATAGGTGTAAGTAGACTTTACGAACAAAACCCTAATCACACAGAATCAACAACCGAGATTTCATTTTATTGAAAAGCTTTTGCACAGCAAGAGAAACCATCAACAGAGTGAAGAGAAAACCCACAGTGTCAGAAAAATTCTTGCAAATTGTTCCTCAGACAAATAAGTACTATCTAGAATATATAAAGAAAACAAAAAAAGAAAGACCCCCAAAATTTAAGACCCAGTCCAAAACTGGGCAACTGAGATGAATAGACATTTCTCAGAGGAGAAGTATGAACAGCAAATATATAAAATATGTTCAACATCAGTGGTGATTCAGGAGATGCAAAATAAAACAATGTTCAGATTCAATCTCACTCTAGAAAAATGGCTATCATCAAGAAATGAACCAATAACAAATGCTGACAGGGCTGTGGGAGAAAAGCAACCTTTCTTCACTGTCAGTGAGCGTATAGACTGGTGCAAACACTGGAAATCAGTGTGGAGTTTCCTCAAAAAACTAAAACTAGAGGTTCCATGTGATGCAGCTATTCCTCTTCTTGCTCTTACCAAAAAAATTAAAAGCATCATATCACATCAATATATGTGCACCCCTGTTCACAGCAGCATAGTTTGTAATAGCTAAACCTTGGAAGCAGCCCAAATTCCCATTAAGTGATAAATGGATAAAGAAGATGTGGAGTCTTTTTTAGTACAATGGAGTACTACTCTGCCATAAAGACTGAGGCATTTCTAAGTAAATGGGCGCACCTTGAGACCATGCTTTTAAATTAAATAAATTGGACACACATGTTCAAATATCCCATAGTTTCTGTGGTAAGAAGAACCAAAAGAGTAAATAAGGGCCAAAATGTATAATACATATTATGAAATAGGAAGAAAATGTTCAAACAGGAAGGTGAACTATGGAAGGAGGAGGGGGAAAGAAAGAAAGAAAGAAAGAAAGAAAGAAAGAAAGAAAGAAAGAAAGAAAGAAAGAAAGAAAGAAAGAAGAAAAAAGAAAGGGAAAATAAGGAAAAAGGAATCAGAGCTTTTGAAATAAGGAGGGAAAGAGAAGTTGAAGAGAGGGGAGGGAATGGGAGAAAAAGAAAAATCAAGATGTACCACGTACAGGTACACATTCCCTATGATGCAGGCTATTGTTATGTTTACCTAAAACATAAAATTAATTTTTAAAACATAAAATAGAATTTCCTCACTAAATTCCTTCCAACTTTACAAGGCATTTTCCTGCACATTTCTTCATTTTAATTTTATTATTCATGACAAATCTTGTTAGGTATAAGACATATTTATGAGTCCGCACCCTTTACAGATAAGGAAACCATGGCGGAAGCTGATACAGGTCTTGGTTGAGGTCATATACAATCATATTGGAACATGAGTGCTCTTTCATGGCCCCATCATTTGCTCGGAAGACATGTTGTGGCCCTCTGGACAGAGTCTTGATCTTTATATCCTTTGCTATGAGATAATAGAACATTGCAAAAGTGTATACTAATATGATTATCCAAAATACAACACACAACTCACCCTAAATCTCTAGGAACCAAATGAGTGTGACACAAGGGCTTTATAAAGGAAGTAAAATAGTACAGACAATATTGTGTCACACATAGAAAAGATAGGCACTAGTCAATGAGACTTTGGTTTTCATCCAATACATGCGCATATGGAATCTGATAGAAATGTATTTCCAACTCTTGGTCATTATTATACTCCATTTGGCAGATATTTACTCAAGGGTTATTCTGGATGTTTCTGTGAGGGAGTTGTTAGGTGAGATGAACATTTAAATCAGTGGACTTAAAATGAAGCAGAGTGCCCTCCATAATGTGAGTGGGCCTCATCCAATCAACTGAAGCCTGTATTGAACAAAAGACTAACTTCGTTTGAGCAAGAGGGAATTGTGGTGGCAGACAGCCTTTAGACCTGGACTGCAACTTTAACTCTCTTGGGTCTCCAGCTTACAGGCCTACTGTACATATCTGGGATGCCTCCATAACTGTGTGAGCCACTACCAGGGCTATTTCTCTGAGGAAACCTGACTATTACAGTCATGATCAAAATAATTTGAAAGACACTGTCAGGGAGAACTCACATTTATTTATGGTAGTCATTCATTTATCCTGTGGAGATATGCTGCTTTGCTCTCTCTCAGCTTTAAGACCTCTTTCTCCCATGGAGTTGACTCTTCCTCTGGTTCAAGGAATACACCTGACCTGGGCTTAACCAGTTGGCTCAGAGTAGCAGTGAGGGACTCACAGTGATAGGGATGAGCACTTGCTAGAATAAGACCTCTGAGAGTCACTGGGCTTTGGACAGGAATGCAGAAGATAAAAGTCCCACCTTCTCCATTGGATGTGACATTGGAAAGTCATAGACCTAAGAATTGCTGTGGTCACCTTCACACCAAAGTGTGGAAGGGTGAGGACAGGGTCCTGGAAGAATGAAGCCCAAGTCCTGTGGAGGTCAGAAGTAAGTCAAAAAATGGAGAGTCACAGGTCCCAGTTCCCAGTGACACCAAGTGGATGTCCAGATCCTATGCATGAAGCCCACCTTATAGTGGCATTTCCAACTTTCATGAGCTAAAGAAGTTCCCCTTTTTAATAAACCAGTTTGAGTTCAATTTTCTGGCACTTGTTAATGAAAAAAAGTCCTCAACCATAAGCAGAAAAACCCAAAGGTATAATCACCACATGCTCTCTGAAAAGGTCTTCAGTGGGAAGAAAATAGAAAGCCAAAGAACTATGTCTTTCTGTCCACAGAGACTAAGGATAGCTTGACATGTGCTGACACATTATCTCAGGTGAGATTTGGGGTGGGTGCAGGTATGTGTCCATGTGTGTACAGACTCAATTCCACAATGTCCCCTGTCTGCTGTTCATTTGTTCTTAGGGCTCTTCCTACAGACCTTCCAGGAAGAGCACGACCTGTTCATGCCTCTAGTGTCCAGAATTTGACTCTTTCCTCAGATGAAGACTCCTTCGATGCTAGACCTCACCTAAAATGCCCCTCCCACATGTTAGTTCTGGAACAGCGCCCACTAGAGGCTCTCACCTTGCACATTGCTAAACCTTTCTACTGATGTCCCCTCTAAAACCATCAGTATGTTAAGAAAAAAAAAAAAAAAAACAAGATATACTTTTCCCACCACTGTTCTCCCCAATTCCAAGCCCAGAGCCTGAGGCACAGTAGGTATATAATAAATGTTTGTGAATGAATGAATGAATACTCCAGAGGAAAGTATAGGAGATGGAAGCTGGTATCACCTATGGCTAAAGTTCAAAGTAAACTTTGGGGCTAAGCCAGCAAGCTCAAAGAGAGGACAATATTAAAAGGCTGGTTTTACCCTGCTCTGATCCAGGGCTTATAAATACTTAAAATCCTTGATTTTGTCCTTTTAAAACATGAGTTCAAATACATCAGAGAAAACGCCTCCTTCATACATGATTTACAATGAAACCAGCCGTTTCATCATCTGGAGTATCATAACAAGTTACCTTGGGCCTGCAAATTAGATTTTGAGAACCACTACCCTAGGCAGTTAAGAAAATCTGTATGGTCCTTGTTGAGGAAAAGGAGCTTGACCTAGAAACAAAGCTGCAGCAAGGAAAACTTGGCACAGGCGACCAAGTTGCAGGAAGTCAGCATGCATTCAGCCAATGATAATTTTACTTGCAGCCAATGACTGTTAATTGAGCACATACCATGCAAGGCTTTGGATCTGGGTCCAAAAGATATATATCTCCAAAGCATAAAATGATGTTTCTGTACTCCAGGATCTGGGGGTATTCTGAGGATTCCAGTAGTCCCACTGGGAAGCTCTGCAGAACTCCAAGTTCTCAGACCCTACACGAAACTGGGAATGTCCTTTCTTCCCCTAATCCTCCCAACAACGCATCCTGGTCACATCATCTCCACCACATAGGTGAGTCACAGAGGGGAAGCTAATTTCCCACAAAATGTGTGTGCTTCCCCATGCATGAGGCTGGTGGTATCAGATTGTTGGTGAGAGGAGACCACCAGCTGTAATTTATACTTGCCAGCCTGTACATTTCCACACAGTATCCAGGCATGACTATATGAACAATGAGAGTGTCATGCTGATATTACCATCCCAAAGTAAGGAAGAAATATGTGTGTCTTCTTGCTATGGCTAAAATGTGATCCCCAATTCACATGTTAATGGTATTTGGAGATAGGGTCTTTGGAAAGTAGTTAGAATGAAATGAGGTTTTAAGGGTAGGGCTTTTATAATGGGGCTGGGGCTTTATAAGCAGATGAGAGAGGCCTGATCCCGCACATGCTTGCTCTATCTCACTATGTGATACCCTAGCCATGCTACGTTGCAGGCAGAAGGCCCTCAATGATGCCATCACCATGCACTGGTATTTTTCATTCACCATGCATTACACTCCCCACAATGAGCTTAATAAGCTAAATAAACCCCCATTCTTTATAATTTACCCAGCCTTGGGTATTTTGCTATAGCAAGACAAAATGGACAGAGAGATTACACTTTCTTTCACCACCCAGCTAGATGAAGAGAACCTTGAGGCCCTATAAGTTGCTGGAGCCTCAAGTGAAAGGATCCATCTATGCACCAGGAACATCTACATCAGACAAGGAGAAAAATCACCATGACAGGGAGGCAGCAAGTATGTGGAGCTGAGGGACATGAGGGAGTTGGGGACACCATCAGGACTCCTTCTGTTTCATCCAAGAAACACTAGACCCTTGGTGATCCATATTAGCAAAGTGAAAAACTGCCTTTTGAGATTCCTACTCCAATCTGTAATTTATTACACTCAGAATAATATCTCCAGCAGGTAATCAGCACTTTTTCCTGTCTGTATGTTTCACTTTCTAGAAGTGGGAGCCAGTTTTTGTTGTCCTATGTCTTTTCTGGTGAAATACATTTATAGACAACATCTCTGGCCCAGCTATGTGGCTGGGTGGTCTGGTGCCCATGGTGGACAGCCAGCCTGGCCAGGCCCCATGTACTTACTGCAGCCATGCTCTGACCATTGCTGCCTACCTTCCCCCTTGTCATTGTCTTAGAAGTGAAAGCCACATTCACAAGAAAAAAAGACCCAGAGACTATAGGTGTGATGGTGCAATTTATCACTACAGGAAGAAACCAAGTCAAAGTAACTCTCTTCTTAAGGGAAGGCTATGGATAGTCATGTGTACAGATGGGAGCTTCAGAGCGGTCCCATCAACCCAGCCCCACAAGAACCCAGAATGCACTAGTCAAGCAGGGCAGGTTCAGAGCCCCCTTCTGGGTCTCTTTCTGTCCACTTCTGCTATTGTCTTCGGCACTGTGAAATAAAGAGTTAGTGGGAAACGGAAAGACTGGGAAGATATAAATGATGAGGAAGAGGAATCTATGGGGAGCGAGGCACAGACTGGGAGTCTCAGGGCTACCAGGCAACCAACCCAGCCCCCAGGAACTTCAGCACCAAGCTCAGCTCAGAGGCTCTTAATCCTCACTTCCCCATTGATTAAAGGGGCTGGAAAAGTGTTACCATGGACAGAGCCTGTGGATCCAGCTAAAAGCAACCTCCACAGGAGGGTGAGTCTAGCTGCTCCTATTCAGACTGTTCCTGGCCTGACCCTGAGGCCTCGGGTTCTGTTTGGGACAGCTTCCCTTCCCTTCCCTCCCCCTGTCCTCCCTGGGTTTGGTCTGAAGGGCACTCCCCTGGGGTGTGGTGCTACCTTCCCCAAGCCAAGTCTGCTGTTCCCAGCAGAGCCGGCAGCCCAGATGAAGCTCTTCATTATTGCAGGGAGGCAGCCCTTGGTATTCCAGGCACTCTGCCTCCAAGGGGAAGTCGCTAAGCAATGACTTTCTCTATTGCAAACCAGGCCCAGAGGCTTTAAAACCACAGCACTCTCCAGAGAAGCCTGCATTAGGCAGGACAGTATCCTCAAATTCTTTCCAGCATTTCATTTAAAGAAATAGGGTGGCCATGAATTGGGGTCAAATGCCCCAGCTGGAGATGACATCAAGTCCTATTCTCCAAAATGGCACAGCCTGGCACCAATGTAGTCACTGTACCTGTCCAAACCTCTCAGCCCAGCCCCTGAAGAGTGCCTGACTGGTTCCCAGGTCCTGGAGGGCTATTGTGGGAACGTACCCAAGACACCCCACGGCTGTGGCTAAGGGAACATTTTCTGTTGCTTTTGCTGCCCTACAACCTAGATGGACATCTGGGTCACTGAGAAGGGACATAGGGATACCCCTCCATGCATCCCTGTCCCCTGCATATGGCCTGGGCTTGCTGGTCATTGTTCCCCAAATGCATACCTTGCTCTCAGGACTCTCATCTCCTTTCATGGTCAAGGGAAGAGACGAGGTGTTCAGTTCCCAGCCCTTCATGAATCAGCCAGTGTTACCCACAGAAGCCTTTTTTTTCCAAAATGCCATGGCCCAGGACTCTACAGATGTCAGGAAAGGTCATCCTCATTACCACAGTCGTGATACGTGACTACCTTTCCTTCTTGATCTCTCATCTTCCTCATCTATAAACTGGTATTTTTGGAAATAGAGGATAAAGAGAGATCAAGATTCTTCTGGGACTAAGGAGAAGTGAAGTGGAATGTTCAGGCTTCACAGAACACAGGCCAGCTCAGATGTCAGGAGGGGCCCTCAGGTGGCTTTGGGGAAGTGCCAGCCAGGACCATGAGCTGGGCAGGGCTGTGTAGTGGTGGTGATTACAACACCCTAGGGTGGCATTTACTGAAAGACAAAAGGCTGATGCTGGAGTTGCTCTCAAGACCACATCTTTGCTTAAATCACCTTTATAACAGCCTATATCTAAATTGTGGGGAGCCTCTCATGTGCATGCTATGGTATCTGTGAATTCCACAGCCTGCCCTTAGAGAACTGTGCATACTTATCTGTTAGGTGGAACTACAAGACACCCCCTGGAACCTATTTCCTTGCTCACAAGAAGGACCAGGGGTAGGGAACACTTAACAGTGCAGGTGTTGCTCCATTTCACTGAGTCTGAGGAGGGAGTCAATCATTTGCTTCTTCAGCATCTGGAGACCTGTATGCACAGCTGGACAGTTGACAGAAGAGTGAGCAGGAGACCTCCATGCATTAAAGCTTCCTATGCAACCCAGGTCTAATGCACAGTCCCACTCACCCACACAAGTTGATTATGCCAACATAATCTGACCTATTTCCTTTCCTTCCTTTACCAACTAAGAAAGAGGCAGGGACATTCCCTTACTCAGACTAGTATAAAATCGCTAGACTTTTCTAAATGAAGACAGCCTTGTTTGGAAAGGATCGTGAATACAGGGTTTGGAAAAACCAAGCTGAAAGTCCTTGCTCTTGGATCCTAGGGCTTAGTATCACCCCAATTTTCACCCCTGAGAGGCCTCACCATCCCATGAGCCCTGCCACTGCCACTCCCATCCAAGCAGACCAGTCACCAGGCTTCCAGCCCAACAGCCTCTTCATGCAAGGAAACCCATTACACTATCAAACAGTGGCTCCGTGGAGATGCAGACTGCTTGGGCACACTCAGCCAGATGAAAGCATTCCTGTTGTCACCTAAGGTCTGGTGGCAGAGGTCTCCTCTCAGTCCCCTCTGTGTCCTTCTACCCCCTCCTTTCTTTTTCAATTCCAGGAAAAATCAGGAAGTGAACAGTTGTCTCCCTTGCTGGTCTATATTCATGTAATTAGTGCTATTTAATTCCATGATGAGCCAAAGCTCATAAAATACAAAACATATTTCAGCTGCGTGCTGCAAATCTTGGCAGAAATCTCCACTGCAGCCGGAAGCCGAGCAGAGCTATATTTGTGCCTTTAAAAAAATTCAGAATGACTGCAAGGAAGTTTTGAGGCCAGGCACTACTACTACTACCTGGAAATATGCAGAGGAGGAACAGAAGAGGGGATTTTATACGGTAAAGTTTGTAAATAATCTCCATCACTATGACAGCACTAAGTTTTAAAAATAGTATTGATCAAGCAATGCCTAGAATTGTCCTCCCTCATCAGAAGGTATGCTGGGTTCAAGTTCCCCTCGTTCCCAAGTACTGACATGTGCTTTAAGGGTTTGGGCCCCTAGACACTGGATGGGCAGGCATCCTACCTCTCCCACAAGCTGGGCACACACCTGTGGGTCAAGTTATCAGTGAAACATGTACAGCTTCTAGCAATGATTCCTAGTTAACTAACACATACCCCCATATCCCTGTTCCCCTTCCTACCTCACTATAATGAGACACTACCCTACTGCTGTATTTATGCATGCAATAAATGAGGCAAGCAAAAGGAAATCTTATCCCCTGTCCTACCACCATTTCACAAGGTGAGACTTAGAATGGTGAAGCTATGAGATGCCACCCTACCAGGTGCCCCTCACTGTGAAAAGCAACACAGACACAGATCTGAGCAAGTCAAGCTCTGCCCCCAAATCCTCACTGAGCCTTCTGGGAGCACACCTGATACCACTGGCTCCCTCCCATGGCACCCCTGGGAACTGACGGTGCTCTCCTTTTCCAGGTGACAAGAATATAGAAGGGAGTGTGTCAGTGGAGAACCCAGCCCAAAGCCAGGCAGAGGAGAGATTAATGTTGGGTGCTACTGACACCTCCTTTCAGGACCTACTCAGAGCTGTGCCAGGGTGGGCAGAAGAGTGCAAGAGGTGGATGAGCTGTGACACGTAGTCAAGTGTATTGCAAAGCAACTCTTCTGAATCTGTTCTGTGTATCAGCTCTGAACAGAAATACAGCATGTTCCCAGCAGAGAAGAAAATACCCGCCAGTTCTCATCATCCTTACCCTTCTACATAGCCCACCATGACCTCCACCACCTTCCATTTGTGTAATGTTCCGCCTTCTCCAGTCTTTTTGTATGTAATGAACACTCCTGATTCCAAAGCTACATAACCATCCTTATCCAAGCGATTATGATTATCATCTAGATAGGGATATGGAGATCCAGAGAAATTCTTCATCTTACCCAAAATCATAATCTGTTGATTCTATGCATCTCTCTAAACTATAAAGCCACCATCAAGTATCACTGAAGATTATATAACAAAAGTGGGAGAAGAAATAAGTTTAAGGCACCCCATGACAAATGCATAGTTGTTAACTTGGAGGAGAGGTGGATGTTCTAGCCTATTAAGAGTATAAAAACTGCTATCATCCTGATAAAACTAATAACTTACATGGGATGGAGCCAGGGCTTTTCAAATTTATCTTACTGAGGAGCCTTTTTCTTGTCAAATACTTATTATAATATCTAGAAACATTGTTCCATGGTACACACTTTGAGAAATTCTTCATATCTTCATTAAATTCCTGAAAGTACTTTTACATCTATATTCTTACTTACCCTTTACAAAAATGCTGTTATGTAGATTGAGAAATTTGCTTGACTGATTGAAATGAAACCCCAGTCCTTCAAGATTTAGGTCTGGAGGAAAAACTTCAAAAGAAAAGCAACTGGAACAAGCAGTATGGACTCTCCCCACTTGATTTTCCCTTTCTGGGGAAGGCTCATTCATGCAGCTTACTGTGGTCATCATTACCATGACTCCCATTAATATATCCCTTCCCTAGATTCCTGGTAGAAGCATGAATGTCTGTTACAACTACTTTGCCCTGGTTTCTCTCAGCACAGATAAGGGGCCACCATTTTCTTTGTGATTATATAAAATTCAGCGGTGAAACAAATAAACATAGAGAAGGAAGGCTAAAATGAGTCCATATGAACAAAGTATAGGCTTCTCTGCTCCATCCAACTGTAGCTAGTTCCCAGACTCAAAGGCCCTACAGATCCTCACACCCAAAGAGCTGAGTGACCCTGATTCCTTCTTCTTTTGCACTAATTTAGATTAAACCAAAAGTCTTCATGCTGAGTTACATCTCTGGCTCTTTTCAATATTTTTTGAGACAGGGTTTCTCTAGTCCCTAAGTTACCCAGGCTGGGCTTGAACTTGTGATACTTCTGCCTCAGCCTCCTGAATTGCTGGGAATAACAGGCTTGCATTGCCACTCCCAGCAGAGCCAATTTCTAAGCCGCCCTCCTGGATTCTTCCCTCAGGTGTGTCTGGACCCATGTGAAGGCTGCTGTTTTCTTTGGGGATAATGACTCTGCTGTCTTGTGGGGTAAGGCTGTGCTCGTGAGGTTTGAACATGGCTTTCTAAAATGGTGGTGTAGAGGGGGGAATATTCACAGTGTCAGTCATCCAAGTAAGGCCTGGCTCCCCTCAAAAGATGAAGGCACATCTCTGCAGATAGAAGCAGAGCTACCATCCCTCCCTGAGCCTCTTTACTCCTAAACTTTAAGCCTTGAGAGTGTGATGCGGAGTCAAAGGTGGAGACAGCCCCATGGTGGTACAGTGAGCATTAAAGTGGGACCTCTACAGGAGGCATGGATGAAAAGAAGGAAAGCACATCTGGAAACCACAGTGACTCATAGAGTAACTCCATATATTTCCCTTTTATTACCCCCCAGGCCTCAAATAAGTCCTATTAAAATGCCCAGCCTTGCCTCAGCTGTGTGGTGAGATATTAATGGACAGTTATAAATACACATGCAGGCTGAGGATTATAAGAAAGATGTACCCCACCCTCTGGAGCCAGCATAATCAAAGTGGAGTTATGGGGAGGAATATTTTGAATCTGTAGGCAAGAATTTAAACCGAGGGATCTGAGCACCCCTCTTTAAGGGGAAGTTCTCCCTCCACTGCCAAGTCTAGGGCATGAGTTTTATTTCACTGAACAGGTATCATACTTTTACTGAGCAAATCTTACCATCTACCTTTGCCAGATTCCCAGTTGCTTCTCTAGCTTCTAGATGCTTCAGGCAGAAATTATCACCCCCACTTAACAGATGAAAAAAATGAGGCTTAGAGAAGTAAATGATGTCTCCAAGGCTGCAGAGATTCTCCTAAGAAAGTGATGACTGACATCTCCAGTGGTAAGAGCAATCCAATATAGTAAAGTGCCAAACAGGAACAACAACAACAAAAAAAGAATTGAAATGAAATGAAGCAGTCTCTACTGAGTGGACAAATAAGATTCAGTCCACAGTGAAAAATCAATGAGGCAAATGCTCAGCCTGTGAAAATCAATGAGGCAACCAACCAATGACCTGTATTTCCACCTGGATTGACACCCAACCACATTGTACTCAGATTTGTATTTGCCCAAACCAACTCCCGCCCCCACCTGCCAGCATATTGCCTGGGTGCCAGGCTTCACCTCCAGAGGAGCGTCACCTGACCCTATCTGAACAGCATCTTCAAACAGCCCTGAGAGGTGGCTGATGAAGCCTGCACACAGAAGCTAGAAAAAGGAACCCCTGGAACAAGGAGATAAGGTGACCTTGTGAGAGTTAATTTAGCCACAATCAAGACATTCGTGTGGAAGCACAAGATATCTGCAGAAGCCACCTTACAAGGAAAAGCATCCTGAAATCACCAAGGAAAGAGAAGGGAACCGTAGCCCAATCAGGGTGACAAGGTCATCCTCAGGATGAAAATATAACTCAAGAAGGCTGTAATCGAAATAGTCTGAATAAAGACAGTGTTAACTAGTGTAAGGTACTCCACCAGGAGTATGGTGTGAACATCAAGACCTGCTTGGTTTTCAGTGTCACACCAACCGCGGAGATTGCTGTTGGGTCTTACTTCCCAGGAGGGGTGGACCCTGAGGAGGTACAGCAGTTAGGCATTAGGATTCACAGAACGCATGACACTGTTCTCAAGAACAACTGGCCTTTATTGAGCACAATGATGCACACCTATAATCCTGGCTACCAGGGAGACTGAGGCAAGAGAATCAGAAGTTCAAGGCCAGGCTGGGCAAATTAGCAAGATTGTCTCATAAAACAATTAAAAAGTGGGATTGAATATATAGTTCAGTGGTAAAGGTCCTCTAGGTTCAACCCCCAGTACCAAAAAAGAAAGAGTCAGTTTGTGATTCTGACTCCCCATCCCCCAGTCAGTGAGACATCCAGTCCTCCATCACTTCTCTCCTGCTGGTCCCTTCCCCACCTTAGCCGGGGGGTCGCCCCTACCACATGTAGGGGCCACAATCTACATGGGCCTCCGTCATGACAGGAATATGGCAAGGATTCTCAGCCACATCTGTTAATCAGGGTTGTATTAAGCCTTGTGACCTAAACCTAGTCAGGTGGATCCTGTTAAGGCCTCAAAAAATTTTTTATAATTATCTAAAAAAAGTGCATGTCAGGAACACCAGTCTTCCTTGTCTATTTACTCAGGATGGCTGGAACTGTTGCAGACTTCTTGTGACCATGAGGGAGATTGATGGTCCAGCAGGGGCTGAGCAGAGTGAGGAACAAGAACACAGACAGGACATGATGCCACCCAACCTCTGGCCCTCATATGAGAGACCATTGTTCATTTACTCTTCACACTTTTATCAGCTCAGCTGGCAGAACCTGAAACCATCCCCCTGACTCACCCCATCAGCCTTCAGGACACAAATGTGCACACCACATAGACACAGATGTGCTCCCACAAAGACCATGGAAGGGTCTAGGAGAGTGAGCAACATTCTTTCCCTAAGTGCATAAAAGCAGGTCCAGTACACACAATAAGACCGTATCTTACCTTAAACAGCAATATCTTAGGGGATTAGATTGAGTTAGTCCTAAGAATCTGCTCATCTCTGGGTATACTACGAAAGCCAGATCCTGGCCCGTGATACCCCATCCTGGGACATCTTACCTGACAGTCATTGGCTGCTGTCCACTGGTGTCCCTTTGTCTAACAGCAATCAAAGGGAATAACAGAAAACACACACTGCCTTCCCATCATCATTCTATTTCACTTCTGCTCAAGTCACTGACCCAGTCTGTACAGTTGTCTCTCAGGATATGCCGGGGATTTGTTCCAGAAAGTCCCTCCCACGCAAAAACCCAAGGATACTCAGGTACCTTATACAATATGACTCCATATTTGTATCTAACCTATATGCATCCTCCCATAAACTTGAAATCATCTCTAGATCACTAATAATACCTAGGACAATGTAAATGTTATGTTAATACAGTAAGTCCTTGACTTACGAACATTCAAGTTGCGAACTTTCACAGCTTCTGACTCCACATCCCCCAGTCAGTGAGGGGAGTCTCACTGTCAGTTTAGAAACGAATCTGACTTCCAAATAATTCTCCCAGAATGGAACTCGTTCATAGGTGGGGACTTACTGTAATTGTTACGCTACATTGTCCATTGAATAATAGGAAGCAAAAAGTCTGTAGATGTTCACTACACACATAATTTTTTTCAAATATTTTCAATTTTTAGTTTGGTCAAATCTGTCGATGTGGAACCTACAGATATGCCACACTGACTGTGTATTATGTGTTTCCTTGTCTTTAGACAGGCTATGCCTTTCTTACCTACCTTGTGAGGTTTCTGAGAGACTGAAATTAAATCAGAGTGAGGAATATAAAATTATATATAAATTATGCAATTTGGAATAGCAAAGGCTGCATTGGAAGTCATCTCACCTTACCGTACATCAGAATCACTGGGGAGCTTTTTAAAAAACACAGACACCAGGATCCTACTCCAAGAAACACTAATTTAAAGGGTCTGGGGTAGACATCAGTTTTTTTTTTAAAGCTTCCCGAATGAATATTCTAACGCGCAGCCAGAGTGGATGAAAACCACTGACAGCTGAATCCTGTGATGCGTGGATGAAGAATCAGGCCCGGGGAAGTAATGGGCTGTTCAAAACCATGCACAGGCTGGCGACAGCGCCAGAGCACTAGGGGTCTGGTCTCCTGAGTCCGTAGGAGGGAGGAATGATAAAGGTCCATCAGGAAAGCTTTGGGTGCTCATTACCTCGATTGTGATGCTGTTTTCACAGGTATATGTATAGGGAAAAACTCATTAAATTCTATTCTTTAAAAATGTGGCTTAAGGTGTACCAGATATATCTTGATAAATCTATATTTTAAAAAAGAGACCCCCAAAAGACAACCCATAGAATGAGAAAAAGTATTTCCAAATCAAATATCAGATAAATAAAGAGTATAGAGGGCTGGGGATATAGCTCAGTGGAATAAGCGCTTGCCTAGCAAGTGCAGGGTCCTGAGTTCAATCCCCAGTACCGCAAAAAAAAAAAAGAGTATATAAAGGATTTGTATAACTCAACAACAAAAAGGCAAATAATTTAAACATTTGCAGGTGACTTGAAGAGAAGATCCTCCACAGCACTGGCTATCAGAGAAATGCAAATCCAAACTATGATGAGACACCACTTCACATCTGCTAGGATGACTATCACCAAGAAAATAAGAATTACTCTAGGGTCCAGCAATTTCACTCCCAGGTGTGTACCAAAACAAACTATAAACAGAACTCAAACAGACACTTGTACATCAATGTTGGTTACAGCCAGCGTCCCAGAGCCAAGCGGTAAAAGGAACTGAAGTTCCATCCACTGATGAAAGGATAGATAAACAAGATGTGATGCGGACGCACAACAGAACACCATTCAGCCTTAAAGATAAATGAAGTTTTGATATATGCAGCAATATAGGTGAACCTTTAAAGTGTGGTAAGTGAAATAGCCCAAACACAATAGGACAAATATGACAGGACTCTACTTCTGTGAGATATCTAGAATTGGCAACTTCATACACAGGTAATAGAAGCCTGGTGATTAGGCACTAGGGAAGGGAGAGAATGAGGAATTACTGCTTAATGGCTAAAAAGTTTCAATTGGAAAAAGAGGACATAGTTCTGGGGATGGACAGAAGTGACGGTTGTACAAGATGATGAATGTAATTATTGCCACTGAACTGTACACTTGTAATGATTAAGTGGAAAGTTTTATGTCTTGTATGGCTTACCACCCTTCTTGCAGTGCTGAGGATTGAACCCATGGTATCATACATGTGAGGGAGGCAGTCTACCATTGCACCAAGCCCTACCTACACAATTTTAATAGACATGCTGCAATCCTCCACCAACCAACTCTCACAATAACCCCTATATGTGTAAAGCATGGACACATTTATTAATGACAAGAGGAACGTTTATGAGGGTATAATGTACTCTACATAAATTACCTAATGTATTTCTCACACCAGTCTACAGGGTAGATATTATTTACGATCCTTATTTTACAGATGAGGAATCTGAGGCTTGGAGAAAGCAAGAAATCCATCCAAGGCCACAAGGCCAGTATGAATAGAGTAATACCTATTACCTGGGAACTCGCTAGCAATGAAGTTCTCAGCCCCACTCCAGGTCTGTGGAACCTGTGCTTAGCCAGCACCTCAAAGACACACAAGCTTGCGAGGCGTGACCAAGACAGAGCTCAGAGAAGAGTCCTGAGCCTGCCAGTGCTGTGATGAGCAGTAGTGCTTCTCAGACCTGGCTGCTGCCAAATCCCTGGACAGCCCACGCTGAGCTGCTAGCTGTGTGGGTCTGGGCCAGGTCTCAAGTCATCTGCATTTTTAACCAGTTCTCAGGCAACACTGATGCTGATGGCCCAAGACCCACATGAGAACCACTAATATGCAAGCTCTCCTTCTTATTCCCATTTTATGGATACCGAAACCCAGATTCGGGAATCACACATCATCCTAGAACCACAGCAGGAGTTATTGGCTGGACTGAGAGCCTGAGTCCGGGGAGCTTCTCACTACCAAACCTTCCATGTGCCAACTTTGTACCATCTCCCTCAAAGCCAGTAAATGTCTGAAAGCATCAAAGATGTTCTTACCCATACCACAAACTGGTGTCAGCATGTTCTACACAATAACTGGCATTTGTGCCAAAGAAAACAGATAAGGAGGCAGAAAGGGATGAAACAATAATGACTAGATCTAGTCATAGGGTTCAGAAGGGTAGGACAAGTGTGTGGATGGAGTTGGGAGAAATTGGGATATGAGTCACTTTTTCTTCACCCTTTCCTACATTGTCCAAAGTAATAGGACTTCATACAAGCCATACCGTTTTCTGTGCATGCTGCGTTGTCTGTCACGCGTCCTGTTACAGTCACCTCTTAATATCCTATACATTTCCAGCTTCCCCTTTTTCCTCAAATATTTAAGTACCATTACATTTTCCTACTCAGGGATCTTTAGTGGCTCCCTGTTGCTTACAGAATTAGACACAGATAGCCTCGGATTCAAAGACCTCCTGTCTTGTGCCTTCTCACTTTCATGATTCAAGTGCTCCTTTTGTCTCAGATTTCCTGCTTTGCCTTCCTTCTCTGTGTCCACATTTATAACTTTGACCTTGAGCAAATTTCTTATTCTCTCTAGGTCTCAGTTTCCTCAACCATGAAATGGGAATGACAGTGAGATCATCCTTCTCGGTTGTAGTGAAGAATAAATAGGGCAATCCATGGAACGGTCACCAACACAACAAACCCCTCCCAACTTCCAAGCCAAAGGAAATACTCTCCTTCCTTTAATTTCCAGAACAATATAATGTGTGCAAGTATCGGTCTTTATCATTTTCTACTTTGCACTTGCACAAATGTTCACTCTGATCTGAGCCTCCACACTTTGTTAAATAAACCCTATTGAGGCAAGGACGTGCTTCTTATTTTTACTTCAATGCACATCACTCAGCACGATGTAAGAGCCCAAAAAGAGCCAGAAGGATCAATGATCAGTATTGTACAACCTTATATTGTTCCCTAGAATAGTCTTACAGTGCTCAGAGCCCACAAAGAAGGTAGACAAGTCCTTGAGAAGGACATAAATTGAGGAATTAGATGGATTTAAGGCCCCAACATGAAAAGATTTAACTTGTCTCCAGACTCCCCGTGTTCAAAGGGTTACCCCAAATCCACAGAGGCAGCCTCAGCCCAGCTTTCCATCCCAAAGTATCTTCCAATAATTCAAAGATTCCCTTTCACATCAGAAGTCCCTTGTGCTTACTTAAAACAAAAAAACCCTGGCTCCACAAGAAAACCATTTTTCCCTTATTAGATGCTCTGGGCCTCTGTTCTCCTCTGCTAGTCTATGAAGCTGCAGCCGCCTGCCTGCCTGCCTGCCTGCCCACTGCAGGGAGTTGAACTCAGTGGAGGCCTCAGACTGCAGGTCCAGAATGTTTTGCATTCTCTTCCCTGGTCCCTGCCAGTACCTGGCCCCTCCACCGCCTGATGTCCACCCCAGTGCCATCATGACACATGGATCCAATATCTTACATGAGGCCATATTGTCCTCTCATCTTGAGACCCCTCAGACCAGACCCCTGTAGAATTATTCTAAAGAACAGAGGATATTTTTTTAAAAGCCATTCACCGGGCTACAGAATCAAGGAGATTGAGAGACATTCCTTCAGGGATGGGAGAGGCTGACAAAAGATAGGCTGAGACCTGAAATGGCCACTCTCTGACAATGCCTAGGACTGACCCTGCTTTGAGGCAAAGAGGAAGCTATAGCTTGGGGCATGTACAGGGGAGCAGGAGCTCATATTGAAATGTAAAACCAACTGGCACACACAAAGCAAATATTCAGTACTCTCTGCTTCTCGGCTGGAGCAGGGAAATCTGGTGAAGATCAGTCAGCAGTTTCCCATCTTCTCTGCCCCTGATCCAGGGCTCCAAACCAACCTGCCACAGAGCACCACCACCACTAACTCCTTCCACCGCCAGACTCACTGCTCTACAAGTGAGAAGTCTCCTAAAAGGAGTCTCCTAAAAGAGGCCAGATTCCAGGGGAGAAAAGTGTGGCTAGGGGTTGTCTCCTCAGCCCTGGTGCACACTTGTCAAGATCCAGTACAGAAGCCAAGCCTCTCCCTGGCTCTGCAGTAAATGTTCATGGAGACTGCCCATGGTGTGGACTCGTGTGCAAATGGAGTAGTGGCAGAAAGGGATGCAGAGGCTACAAAGAGCAAGTGTTGAGTCTTCATAGTGAACACGGGCAGGAGCTGAAGCACATGGAACACACACAGGGTTGGCTGCCAATGAAGTCTCACCTCAATGGTCTCCAAAGTAAAGGATGTGGGAAGAAGATGTAGTCCTGTACTGCATAACAATATTTCAGTCAATGACTGGCTGCATATAGGACAGGGAACCCTAAGAGTGGAGCTGAAAATTCCTATAGTCTAGGGACATATGAAAGCATAGTACATACTACGCATGATCAAAAAATACAGTGAATACTTAATTTTTTAAAAAAAATTATTACAGTAAAAGATACATTGCATTAATACTCCTCAAAATACTCCTCCTTGCTTCAAACGCACTTATCCCTTTGTGCTTGCCACTTTCTGAAGCCATTCTGCAAGTCCTCTTTCATGATAGTCTGATTTCACAGCCATGGCTGCCTCAGTGTCATGAATTGATTCAAAATATTTACCTTTTATGGTCACTTTGACTTTAGAAAAGAGCCAGAAGTCGTACAGTGCCGGATCCAGTGAATAAGGTGGACGAGGACACATTTTAATGTTTTCATTTGACAGAAGTTGCCATAAGCCTTTGATCAACATGGGCTTATCACAAAATACAGTGAATGTTTAAAAGTAAAATTTTATTTAGAGTGTATTGCAAATAATCCCCCTTTAAGTACCCCCAAAACTTCCCTTTACTTCAAATGCATTTATCCGACCACTCCTAGCAATGTGTCTTTTACTATAATATTTAAAAAATTCAAACATGCAACCTATCTTTTGGTCTCCCCTTGTATAAGATAGGCCTGGTGCTGTACATTCCTACAGTCTGAGCTACTAGGGAGGCTGAGAAAGGGGGACTGCATGAGTCCAACTGAAGACCAGTGTAGACAATATAGCTACACCCCATCTAAAAAAAAGATGCAGCATATACAACTATATATAAGATATAAAGCTGATAATGATAATATATACCTATGTTACTAGTTTATATACTTAGTACACCATAACTTTTAGTATTATTTTAGAGTGTTGCTCTACTAACTAAAAAAAAAGTGTTTCCTGTAAAACAATCCCCAGCGCTATACTTGCAGCATTAAGAGGCTACATGGACCAACTGACCCACACCATTTAGTTGGTGAATGCATTCTGTCATGTGTACAAGATGACAAAATTGCCTAATGACACAGTTCTCAGAAGATGTGCCTATCACTAAGCAATGCATAACTGTATTAGAACTTCTATTTAAAATATATTTGTATCTCAAAAGAGTGGAGGATAACACCTTTAATATTCAATATACAGAACTGGCCTGGTAGTAGGTTGCTGCATTGAGGGGTATATGTCCTGCTGACCTTGGGGCAGATGAACCATGAGGCCAAGTGGTGGACCTGATACACTCACTCCTCAGTTTTCCATCAGTACTTTGCAAGACATTGCAGTAGATCTGGGCTGATCATAGAGACTTATGATTTATCAAATTACTTCATTTCAACAATCCAGTGTCTTAAAAAATGAGCAAGTGCTTTTAAGCAATTCCTATAAAATCAATGTGGGCAGAAAAATTACAGAATTTGAACACTCTTAACCAATAAGAAAATGGACAGATCATCCTTTGACTTTTTTGTATAAGATTTTCATTATCCATATTACAAGACACAAGACCAGGAAATCAAACTTGTACTCACCCCCTCTCACCAAAAAAATAAAGGCATAAAACTGACAAAAGTATTCAGAAAAGCACTTTAATAGCCAGGTTGATGTGCACCATCATTCATGATGCACCTGCCCACAAATACTAATTTCCTTAGAGACATTCCCTAATGGGTGAATCTATGTGCCCAAAACACCCCAGACCACACTCCCTTCCCTGACCCATCCAAGCTCAGCAGGACAGAGGACAGACTGTTGTCCAGTTAGTGGACACTAACAAGACTCAGCACTTGGTGAAAGCCTTTTGTGGCTGAGACCATTCAAAAAACTCATTTCTCCTTCTGCCCTCTTCTTCCTATCAGCTGCCAAGCTGAGCCCTAGAGGAAAAGGGGGAGAGGGTGTTCCTTAGTATTCAAGCTTATCACTCCTCTTGTTTACTAGCAGCCACCACATACCCTCTACCTGCTACCCCACCATTCACCCAAGAAGCCAAAGGAAAGTGTGACACAGAGAAAACTGGAACCTAGGTCTCTGTCCTCAGATTCCTACTTGATTCTTTGGCTGAGATCTCTTCTACAGGCCTCACAGGAAGTTTGTTTTCTCAGTAATTGAAAATCAAGGCATCTTCTCCTGCATATTCAACATCAGCTAATTACCAAGAACTTGCTACATGCTAGGCTTAGGACTACACACTTGGCCCCCTTCTTCGCTGTTAATCCTCACTTGGACTCTCAGGGTAGGTCCTACTTAAACCCTTTGGCAGCAGTTCACAGACAGCAGGTCATTTGATGGAGCCAAACTCAAGCCCAGCCTCTAGAATCTCTACTCCTCACTTCTCCTCTGCCTCTCATAGCTATCGGGAGAGCTGACCTTGAAGAAACTTTTGTGCCCATTTTATGACCTTGGAGAAGTTTACTCTCTGAACCTCAGGCTCCTCTGGGTCACATGGGGTTATACTAGCATACATCGCATGGGGCTAGAGGTTTACATGAGCTAAGAAGTACAAATACTTCAAATAGCACTGCACAGCTGTCACTGTTCTATTCATATTGGCAGTTCGTAGGTCATCATGGTCATACTGCTTTCTCCTAAATGTTTTCCCTCTTGTTCCCTCTGAGCAGCGACTTCTTCTTTTTTCCAGTCATGACCCTTCAGCCAATATGCAAGTGGTGATCAAAATGTACAGTGAATATTCAAATAAAAGATTTATTGTAATAATAGACAATTACCATTAATCCCCCTCAAACTACTCCCCTTCCCTTGAAATACACTTATCCAGGCGTTCTTGGCACTTTCTGCAGCAATTCTATGGAATCCTCTTTTGTGACTGTCTTTACAAGGTATCATCAAAAACACAGTGAATTCTGTGGCTAAGTGCCAACCAACTGAAAGGCAGGTTTGTAAAAATATCATAGTGTGTCCTTATCCACTGTGTGCACTGGATCTGGCACTATGTGACTTCTGGCTCTTTCTCAAAGTCAAATGACCATGAAAGTTAAGTATTTTGGATCAATTCAAGACACTGCAGCAGCCACAACAGAGAAACTAAAGACATTCACAAAAGGACTTCCGGAACTCCTTTACAAAGCAGCAAGAATGATGACACAGGTGTGTTTGAAGTGAGGAGTATTTTAGGGATATTAACGCCAATGTGCCTGTTACTCTAGTAATTTTTAAAGATTTAAACATGCACCATATTTTTCAGTAGTGTCTCATATACATATTATAAAGGGGAATACTGACCTACCCTCCCTACCCTTACCCTCATCTCTGCACACACCCATGGGCATGTCTAAGTCGCAACAAATGGCACTGGGATGGTACTGGAGCAGCAGGGAGAAGAAACCCCTGCACAGAGCCTCCCTGTATCTCTGCAAGGTCCCCACCTCCCACGGCTGAGCCTACTCCTCTGCGTCAACCTGCCAGATATAGGCTGCTCTACCAGGGCCTCGGACACCAGAGACTAATTAGACAGACAGTCCCTGGATAAAGAGGCCCAGAGGCCCCAAGTAGGAGGCACCTTCTAAGGGAGGCTGGCTTCCCAGAGCCAAGGAGTCACCTGCTGCAACAGCAGCAGCTCATAACCCATCCCCCACATGAGCAAAGGCCAGCAAAAAGAGATGGTAGACTTTGACAAGTCCAAGGTCCTGCCTCCAAGAAGCTAGGGTGTCAAGAGGAAAGCTTTTCAAAAGTCCGCAGACTCCCTCCCCACTCTGGGCGTCAGGGTCTGCTTTTTTGTACAGGACAGTGGTGAGATATAGGGATGTTCAGCTAATTAAAGAGACGCCAAGGAAACAAGCAACTTTAGAAATCTGGGAAGTGTTGAAGGGACACAGTCTAGGTTTAAATGGAACTTGCAGGCTCCATCTGGAGGAGGGATGGGCTTGCTTTCTGGATTATTCCTAAGAGCAGAAATATGATCCAAATGGGTTGGAAGGCAGAGACTTTGACCCTCCTCCCACTCACAGTCTATGAGTGTTAGAGTTGGGACCCAAAACATCCCCGCAAAGGTTCATTGTGTTGTAGGCTTGGTCGGCAGTTGATGGGCTTTTGGGAAATAATTGAATCATAAGGGCTTGAACCTTGTCAAGTAGATTAACCCAGTGATGAGTTTATTCACTGAGTGGATTCATCAGGAGGTGAGGCCTAATTGGATAAGGCAGGACACCGGTATGGCTTTGAAGGGTACAGTCCCCAGTCTCTTCCTCCTGGATCCTTCTTTCCTTCTCTGCCTTCTGGCTGCCACCAGGCCCTTCAGCAGGACGCCGTGCCTCCCCACAGCCCCAATCAATGGAGCCATGTGGCCGTGGACTAAAACCTCTGACACCATGAGCCAAATCTTTCCTCCTCTGAGCTGATTTTCTTAGGTATTTTGTCACATCAATAGAAAGCTGGCTGACACAACGAGATTTGTCCAGCAGCAGGTCAAAATGCCCCAGACTCTCTCAGGCAGAAGCCAGATGTCCATCTGGCAAGGAGACTATGCACACAGTTGATTCTCTCCAAGGGCAGGAGGCTAGAGCAGGCCATAGCTATCACAAGCACTTAGCCATGTCTGGCATCCACTGAGCACTCGGCATTTGGGAGCTTTGTACAAACTATTAATCTACTAAGATTTAGGGCTCATCTCTGGCCTGAAAGACTAAAAGTCACCTTTTAAGACTGAGTCCATTCTTTGCCCCAAGAGTCATTTTCAGCACCCAAAGCACTCTTTTAAAAAAGTTCAGACCCCATTTAAGGTCTTTCACTATGACTTCCTACTTGGGACAGACATATGGAAGCAGGACTGCAATGTTTCAAGAATGAAGACCACCTTGCCCCTCACCAGGCTCAGCAGGGGACGGGAGGCATTTCCTCAGCGCTCCTTCTGCAGCTTGTGCTGCCCAGGAAAGAGGGAAGGGGAGGTTCAGAGGAAGAAAGAAGTAGAGACCCAAGGCCTTCTGGGCAGGCAGTGCCACACTCCCAATGACAGGGAAACGTGGTAAGAACGGGAGTCTATAAAACGACAATGAATGAAAAGATCTTCATGTGGCACAAGCACTTATTGAAGTGGGTACCACTGCGACCTGCCTGCCTGGACTAGACCCCCAGTCAAGGATCATTTATCAAACCAACAGAGGGGAAAATCCCTCAGCACACAGCGCTGCCTTGCAGGATGCAGGACCTCACTGTCCTGGCCCTGATTGGACTGTTTGCATTCCAATTCCTACAGGAAAAAACATCAGACCAATACTGTCCTCTCTCTCATCCTCCTCTCCAGCTCTCCCAGTGCCACCACTCACATGGAGGAGGAGGCACAGGCACCAGACTTGGAAATGCCAAGGTACAGGGGAGCTTTGCCTGCCTCTGAGAGCTGCTGTCCAGCCTTCTGGGTGGGTGGAAGACCCAACTGCCTTTCCTCTCAGGAGCCTGGAAACACAACAACCTTCACACAGCAGTCCAGCAAGAGAGAAAGCAGAGCCCTGGTGCTCACCAAGGAGAGACACTCAGTCTGCATGAGGTTATTCTATGACCAGCTCAGGTTCATGGACAAGGTCTTGGTGGAGGCAGTCTGGAGCCTGTATCACCAGTCTTTCATGGTTTGGGAGCAACTGCTTCTAGGCACAATGAATGGAATTGCAGCATCCCCGGGGCACACAAAGGGTCTTTCCTGAGTCAGACAAAGCATGTGCCAAATGCTGATGTGAAAGGATTAAGGCTTTGGGCTTTACGTTGAGCCACCCTAGTTCTGGACCTAGAGTCACTTGTTGATTTTATAAAGCTAAGCAATTTTCCAAATTTCTCAAACTTGCTTTACCTATACAATGCATTTTGAAAATAGGAACTATTGGCTCAACTCTTTTAAAGTGCTCAGCATAAGCCCTGTCACACAGTGAGCAACTACTAACTCTGAGCAATAGATCAAGTCATTACCTGAGGCGTCTCCAGGGAGGGCAGGCAGCTGACTGCACAAGCCCAGGTGCTGCTGGAAGCTATGATGCTCCATGTCTGCCTCTCTTCTTGCTTCTCTCTTTTTCATTCTAGCTGCCACCCTCCTGAGTGACCACAAGAAGAAACTGCTTCCCTCCTGACAGTCCAATCTAAACAGGAATTCTCTTTCCAGATAGGCACTGGTGGCACACAACTATGATGTTAGAACTCTGAAAGTCTGAGATAGGAGGATCACAAGTTCAAGCCCAGCCTGGGAAAGTTAGCAATTTAGGAAGACCCTGTCTCAAAATAAAAATTAAAAAGGGGCTAGTGATATAGTTTAGTGCCCAGGTCCTGCACAAACGGGAAGAGGAGAAAGAGGAGAAGGATGAGGAGAAAGAAAAGAAGAACCATTTCCTTGTTTCCTCTTTGTCCAGGAAACATAGTTGAAAAAGGAGCATAAAAATCTGCTAGTCACAAAAATCACAAACACAACAGAAATTTCCTGAGTACAGATATGTCTGGTTCTGTCACATCTTATGTGACTTCCCAACTCCTAGGTGCTGCCTGTCTCCTTGTGTCTGCTGTTATCCACTACCACCTTGCCCTGCTCTCTTCTGCTGGAAGGCTCAAGGGCTTCATTAGTGTCTTCAGGGTCCTACCTTTCCATTCTAAGGCTCACAGACCTGGATATTCTCAGTAGATGGGCAGTGAACTACAATCCAAGTGAGTTCCTACCGTAAAGATGCATCCTATTCGAGACCACACAAAATCTCTCTATATATGTACTGTGTGCATGGTGTGAGGGGCATACTCTCCAATGGCCTTCCCAGCATTACCATATGTAGGAAATTATTTGTAGTAACTCAGTGGAAGGCTCAAGTTCATGGCTGTCAGTGCAGGGTTGGTTCCTAGAGCAGTGCACATGCCATACCTGGGGACTCAGAAACACGCATGCTCAGAGCTACCCCAGCTCTGCTGGGCTGGGCAGCATGGAGAGGCTTTAGTAGTCATGATTCTTAGGAGCCTCCAAGAATGGACGCTCGTGATTTAGTGGTCATGATTCTTTAGGATCCAAGAGACCCTAAAGCCAGCTGATATTTGAGAATCATTGGTCTCAGTGTTAGCCCAGCTAGCTGCTCAACCTTGAGCACTTCAGTCTTTTGCATCTTAATGTAGGATTAAGAACAGTTTCATCCTCTGTGAAATGGGAAAAATAATGAGACCTACTTCACTGAGTAGTGGTTGGTTACAAAGACTGGGTGAAATGCTATATGTAACATGCTTAACAAAGTGTAAGCACTCAAATATTTGCTAGCCTTGGGTTTCCTAATGAACCTAAGAGATGAGATCTACTACTGCTACTGTTTGAATGTCAAAGACTTCAGTGACAGATCAGGAAGTTTTGGGGGTGAGGCTAAGTCACTGGGCTATCAAAGATAGCTTAGCTCATCTCCCTGGGAAGAAGCAAGGTGTCAGCCACATTCTTCTCCCTCTCAGACTTGCAGAAGTTCTCAGTCAGGGCAATTTCCCCCCCTAGGGCCACCTAGAAATATATAGAGGCTTCTATGTTTGACTGGGTGCTCTTGGCTTTTAAGGCTAGGGATGCTCCTCCTGCATTCTGCTTCTTAATAATGGAGAATTATCATACCCAAAATGGCACTGGCACCTCCACTGACAAACACTGGCTACCCATACTTTCTAAGTTATACAAAGTAGAGTATCATGACAGAGGCTACATGAAGAGTCCATCAAACAAACCACAACAATGGTGGAGACAGAGTAGAAATTTTAAGGCATGTGTTTCCTGCTGGAGTTCACAGAACTTCCACTTTGGGCGTAATGAGGGCCAGCTTGCATTCTAGACATGTTGCCTCACTTTAACAAGCAAGTGTTTAAATGGGAATTCAACCATCCCCTACCAAACCTAGACTAAGTATGCACTTCCTTGGACACATAAACACTTTCCAGTACTGTGGTGCTAGCGATTCCCCCAGTTCCCCACACCTCATCATACAAGAACTGGATGTTGGGCCAAGACAGTAGAACCTGTGATGCGAGGCTGTCCTACAAGCTCTGTGTGATTTATGATTTATTAATCAGAAGGAGGGAGGCAGGAAGGAGAGAAGGATGTTGGTGCTGTTCAGAAAGTAAAAAGTGTCAATGACAAAAAGAGTGGAATTAATCAGTTGAAAAGACTTATTTCAAAGGATGCCCTGATACAGTGTCCAGACAAAGCACAGGGGCTGGGGAGTTGTAATAGCACACAAGGAATACACAAGTCACTGGGTTTCCTGAGGCACTGACAGTCTATGGTCCTGATGAAGTTGGCCATTTCTCCTAACTTAACACATCTTTTCCCATCCACAGGCCCCTTCCTCCAGAGACTTATACCTAGCGCTTTCCCCCTCCCTGAAGAGTAGCAACCGACTGTGCTAAAATGTTCCTTGTCCCGCAAACCATTAAGCTGTCAAGCTGAGGTGGTGAACAAACCCAGAGAGAGCCAGTGCTAGAATGCTAATGGCAAAATTGCAATTATTCTTTCTGCTCTGGACAATTCCTGCTTCAACTTTACTGGCCTCAGGTCATATTTTGTGATCTTTGGTTGTTGATGGAAGAGACACTGCTTGATATAGAAAATAACCAGGGAGATTATGTCTTGACAGAGATGGGGGGGGGAGGACTAGTGGAGTTTTTTCGTTGTTTTCCTTTCGACATCCACACAGGTGTTATATAATGGTCTCTGGTTATCAAGCTCCCTATCCAAAGGAAAAACAACCTCTCCATAAATACCTTGCCCACATCAGGGAAATAGCTATGTTATACACTTGAGTACCATTTTCGAGGACACTTTAAATAGAGCATCGGTTGCTGCTTTCAATTTAATGTGTGAACGGGAGCTGCTAAGGCAGGCAGAGATGATAAGGTGTGGGCACAATCTCCACGGGTGCATCTGCTCAGACTTTTAACAGAGGCACAAGTCTTTCAGGCATCTTGGGCAGCAAACCACACACAAGAGCCACTCAACAAATGAATGAGCACCTACTATGTACGAACCAAGGCAAGCACCAGACACTTCCCCCAGAAGACATGGGCTTTGTATGAAAATTACAATTGTTCAAGAAAAAATGTACAAGACAGGTAAAGGGGCAATGTAAGTTCACAGAACAGCTAGTAGCCCCTATTTTTCCTTGTATAAAATTCCCTACTGTGTTGTGAGGACTAAATGAGACAATATATGACTGGGACCAAGGACAGTGCCTGCAACTAAATACAAACTTAATAATGACAAGCAGTAGTCAAGCAGCAGGGTTAATACTGTTGACATCAAATTATTACTCATCACTTCAATTATAAATCTAGTTGGAGGTAAAAACAGGCAGATTAGTAGATACATCTTGGTAAATAATGAGTTATATTTGGACAGTTGAAGATAAAAGGAGGGGGAGAATCGTATATGCCAAGTTACATCTGTAAGAAAATTGAGGACTCACTGGGGAGATAATAATACGTCTTTAATTTTCTGTTAGTATTAGGACAGGTCTAGATATAGATATCGCTTAATCTACCCTCCTTGGAGTTTGTAGGCTTTCTTTAATCTGCATAATGATACTTTCACTCAATTTTTGTCTTTTTTGAAACAGGGTCTCACTATACAGTTCAGACTGGCTTTGAGCTCATTTTGTAACCCAGGCTGGTCTCAAACTCGCAACGATCCACCTGCCTCAGCCTCCTGAGTTCTGGGATTACAAGTGTGTGCCACCATGCCTGGCTTTTCACTCCATTTTATAAACTTTGTAGGCATTACCTCTTCAAATAATATTTTCTCTATTCTCTTTCTTTGAAAGGCTATACTTTTAGGGACAATTTCTATAGCACATCTCTTTCTTTGAGGAAGTCCAATTAGTTAATACATCCTCATTATGCTTTTTATGCCACTTACCCTCTATTCTGTATTTATTGCCCTTCATTTTGGATTATTTTTCCCTGTCCCCCATTTCATTTATTCTCTCTCTAGCTGTGTCTAAATTTTTATAACCCATATGATGAATTCTTAATTTCATTTGCTGTTAGTTTTAGAGATTTTTGGCTCTTGTCTCAAATTTACTACATCATTTCTATAGTTTCTAGTTTGCTGCCAAAATTTGTAATCTGGTTCTGTTTCTATTTGAAATAAATAAGCATGGCTGAGTTAAAGTCAATGCTTCAGAATTGCAGTGTCTCAATAAATGTATAAGTCTATCTCTTGTTCTTATTCATGTGAACTGATTTCCTTGTGTTCCAATTTATCTTTGATTATATGTTGAACATTGCATTCAAAGATTCATTTGCAAAAATAATTTGAAAACTAGGATAATGTATCCTCCTCCATTGTCTTCTGCCAGGTAACTGACTTACAGGATAGTATAATATTAATCTCATTTCATGAATTGACATTTTTCTGAGCTACTCATATGATTCAAAGCTTCACCTCAGGATCTGAGGGATGGTTTACTTTTTTTCCTGTCCCAAAATTCTCCCCAGACTTGATAGATACTACACTTCAGCTTTACTCCCTAACCTTCTGATTCTATTGGATGCAAAGCCCAGACATTCAGGTACCTCTTTAGAATCTAGCGGGTCTCTTACCTCTTGATTTCCATCTTCTTCCAAAATCTGGCACCATACATTATCACCACTTTGTCAGCTTTTTCTTTTTTGGTGTTGTTTTGTTTTGTTTTTATTTTATTTGGTTTGGTTTGTTTTTGAGACAGGGTCTTGCTTTGTAGTTCAGGCTGGCCTTGAACTCACTATGTAGCTCAGGCTGGCCTCGAACTTACAGCAATACCCTTGCCTCAGCCTCCCAAGTGCTGGGATTATAGGTGTGTGCTACTTTGCCAACTTGTATGTATCTCGAAGCATGCTATTAACATTACTTTTCTCACTTTCTGAATTTTTGTCAGTCTAAAAGATCTAGTCTGCCATGACCAAAAGCAAGTTTCCCAACCAGTACATGATTTGAGTGGCACATCGCACTTATGTTAGCAAGGAAGTAAAAAATCAAGTAAAAATACCAGCTGGTTCTAAAACATGGGTAAACTTCAATGCTGGACTACAGAGGAAGGACACTCATTACCTTATGGGGAGTAATTGAAGATTTTTAATTCTTAACCTGAGAGACAGCCTGAGAGTCAAATCTGAGAAAATGAATAGGGAACTTTTGGGCCAAACAGAGGAGCAGGATGAGAGCAACTCCAGTAGTGCCCCTCATAATCCCACCACACAACCCCAGATACTGAAGTCACAAGAGACCAAAACATCTAAGGTGTAAAATCCTAAAAATCACAGTACTCAAAAATGAAAATCTTAAAAGCTAAGATTCCCAAGACCTCAATTCTCATGGTCAGAGGGCTGCAGAAGAGGGACAAAAGGTCAAGTTCTGGGAAAAGGATTGGTGCATCTTTGGTTGAGTGGAGTTGCATCAGTTTGGGGGGCTGAATATTTAGAGTCTGGCAAAGTATTATCTCAGGTGTATCTGTGAGGGTGTTTCTGGAGGAGACAGTGTGTGAGTCTGAGTAGACAGAGTGGGGTAAGTCTTCCATACAGAAAATGAATGTGAACATATTCTGCAGGGCATGCCCTGCCCTATAAGAAAAGAAAGCAGATATAGAGATGCAAGACTTCAAAACATAGCTATTAACAGTGAAAGTCAGCCTGCTCATATGGACTCTCTCCATGCAATGGCCCCTAATCTATCCCTGGAATACATCTTTTAGGTTTGCTTCTCTTTTTTTTTCTCCCCACTATTTTAAAATATTGCTTCCTTTTTTTCAGTGTC
This sequence comes from Dinomys branickii, assembly GCA_004027595.1. NCBI lineage: Eukaryota > Metazoa > Chordata > Mammalia > Rodentia > Dinomyidae > Dinomys > Dinomys branickii. The sequence goes on along the minus strand of PVLD010006545.1, from coordinate 16,602 downwards.
AGGCAAGTGATCTACCACTGAGCTACAAACCCAGCCCTTCCCCACTCTTTTAAATTGTTGGTATTATTTGTGACACTGTACTGTATATTTTTATCTTCACATCATTTCCAGTATTGGAGCTATAAATGGTTTAATGTCTTTTAGAGAGTTCAAATGTATTGTTTACAAATTTGATTCTGTGACCATTGATTTTTCATGAAAGTGTTGCATGTGCACATAAAAACCTTGAAACTTCCTGAATAAATGAAGAGATGTCCTTTTTCTACACTTGCTTTTTAAAAATATAATGTTTTGGAAACTACATGGACAGTGGTGACGCATCACAGTTTTTGACTGATCTCATTGAAAAGACTTAGGTTGTCAGTCATAGCATTTCAGACGGTCACAGTTATGAAATTGGGTGTATGCCATTATCAATCATAGTGATGTGCACATATATTTTGCTTTATGACCTATTTCATTATGAATATGGTTTGCCTGCTCAAAACTATTATATCCATTACCTGTTGTTAGCACTCTTGAGTGTTTATGCTTGCAAAAATATTCCTGAGAATGTTTGTTTGTGTTTCTATATGTTACTCAAACAAATCCCCTTTAAAATGTAAATAAATGTCTTTTAAAGAACAGTTTTCCAGAAATATATTTTTGGTGTTTTGATCTTCAGGATGTCAGACTTTAAGGGTGTTCATCTTAACATTTGAAATTATATTGTTCAGGATTGTGTGTTTTGATTATGGCTCAAAACCCAAATCAGGAAGGAAAATTAGCAGGTTTCATCGAACTTTTAAAGAAGTGCACACACCTGAACTAGGTTGTGGTAGGAGGAGTAGGAAGACAGAGCAGATGAGAAATCCAGGGCTTCAGTGTGGGTGGGGTGCACCAATCACAAGACAGAGACAGGAATTCGAGTATGGGGAAAAAAAGGAAAGAAGGAAAAAAGAGTAGAAGAATATGATTTGTCAGTTAGTGGGTTGACAGAGGAGTAAGAGTCAAAGGTGATGCTGAGGTTTTGAACATAGGTAGCTCAAAGACCAGGAAGGAAAGACCACATGGTTTGAGCTATAGCCCACCCACCTTCCTTTTAGTTATAAAACAGTTCCAAGAAGAGATCTCAGTTTACAGGGTACCCTTCAATCCAGAAAATCCCCAGAGTCATAACTTCAAGCAAAAATATATCCAGACATGGCATCAGTATGATCACAGGTGAGACAACCTCTTGAGGAGACAGTGATCACCTGGCTTTGTCATATTAGAGATTCTCTAAGTGAAGCTGGCTGGTAGCACAATTCTTCTGGGGGCAAGGAGAAAGGTCCCAGAACCCCTTGTTAATAACTAGAGATCCTGGGGCATCTTAGCACAAGTCATGAGGAGCTGTAGGAAATAAAGGGCAGGCAGGAATAGATTTAAGTGTGCAGAGGGTGAGAGGGCCACACTTCATCACGGTGTGATAGATGATACCTGGAGACATCTGGGGTTGTCAGTATTGGTTCTACTGAGTGATTCAAAAAGGTGCCCACTGGTATTAGCTTCCCAGGTTTCTAGGTAGATGCTGAATTCAATGGAAATGTAAACCTTTAAACTATAACTAAGACTTTCTTGGCCTAGATGTCTGCCACATACTACAGATATTTTTCCCCATCCTCTCTTCCATTTATATGAATGAGTGTCAAAAGGCAGCTACCTATGAGGAAATAACTCCTGCTTTCACTGTGGGGATCTGGGAGATGAAATAAAATAAAAGTAAAATGTTACTCGAGGAAGGGCTCTATAATTTCATAAATAAATTACAAAGCTCGACATCGATCTGAGCTAAAGCTGCACTGCCGAGAGAAGAGAGCAATACAGTTGCATCTGGCAAAGCTCACCATAAGACCTGTTTGCTTTTGCCTTTTATCAATTGTCTGCACCAAATCAATAAGATCTGTTAAAAACAAGTGTCCTCTCCTCTTCCTGTACTATCTCAGGACTCCTCTTCCTCTTCAGACCTGGAATTGAAATTGAGGAGATTGGTGACTCCTTTCCCAATATCCCCTGAACTTAGATTGACCCAGAAAATATTACTAATTCCCTAAAATGACCCTATCTTTTGCTCAAATAAATACCTATGAGGAGCCTTAATTTAACCCAGGAAAAGTTAGAATGAAAGTCAGAGTGGTAGGGTAGGTGATTATAAAACCTACCATAGTATAGGCTTGGGCAGAGGGTCCCAGGAGGAGGGCGCCTGCTCCTTGTAGCCTCAACCGCATTTGCCAGTTGCTCCCCCAATACTTGACTCTTTACCTGGCTGCTAAAAGGTGCCCAGTTAATTATTGAACTGTTAAGCCAGCAGGGACGGGGGAGGAAATAAGTCCACATTCTTCTAATAATCCCTAAACATTTGTCACTCAAGTGAAGTTATAGACTGACTCAATACTTTTCCAATGTTTTAGTTACACAGTCCCAGGGAGGATACTCCCTAAAATTGCATTCTGACTTGTTTCTTATCAGCTGAATTTCCATAATACTAGGAAAACAGGAGCTCCATGACTTTCTTTTGCTTTTTGTAGAAAGGTGAGGATAAGGATAAGTTGGGATTAAGGTGTTAAGAACTGTAATACATAGAAAAGGCTAAGAAAAGTCAAGAGTGTTGCTGGGGCAGGGAAAGGTTGAGCTGATTGGTTTACACCATCTGTCTCAAAGTTAGCAGACTCTTGCAGGTCTAGTCTCTTTCTCCTGACTGATGATATAACGGCACATGCAGAACTAAGGTTAGGACACAAGAAAGGCACCAACAATAACCAGTTACCTTTAATGACCCCAATCATCACTCGCTAGTTAGGAGACTGGCCTTAACAACTGTCCAAGATGGACAAGGTCCTCCAGCAGAATGTATCTGACTAAGCCAGACCTATGTCTTGTTCCTATGTAATTTTCTGGGCACCACCAAATGACACGGCATCCTTTCCTCTAACTACAGCTTTAGAGCTTTAAGAACAGCACATTGTCTATCCTCAAAGCTAATCTTCAGAATTAAAAATAATGGAGACACTGCAGGGAAAGGGCCAAAGGTGGAAATGAGGAAATAGGTGCTTCCAGAGCCAAAAGAGTTAGAGCATCCAAAGGCAGTATGGACATTAGAAATGCCCTGATGTGGGCTATTAGTCTCTCCAACTTCTGAGTCTCTCTCTCTCCCTCCATCCCTCCTTCCCGCCCTCCCCCCCCTCTTCTTTCTTCCCTCCTTCCCTCCATGTCCCTCTCCCTGTCTCCCTCTTTCCATCCCTCCCACCTTCCCTCTCTTTCTTCCCCTCTCCCAGTCTCCCTCTTGATCTCTCTCCCTTCAGATGGAGTTTAGGGTTTTCTTTTGAAGCCCTAGCCAATGAAAGAAACAGTGAATCTCTGTTTACTCCATCCTCCATTGTTTGCTTCTGTCCCAAGCCACGCTTCCCTCCCAACTTATCATTGCCTCTCAGAGTCTTTCAGGAATCACTTTCCAGTTGCCTGGCCTACTGGCCCTAAAGTTACGCTCACACTTTAAATGAGTGGAGGGTGGATAATAATTCTATTTCTCTGAGAAACCTAAATAAGGCTAGTATTTTTTTCACTAAGCATAAAATAAAGAAAGTAGCATTACCGAGACCACATCTAATGGTGCAAGGGTAAAATTCAGTTGTTTCTTATACCTTTTACCCTCACAGGAGACCCCTAGATTTCAGACCCTGCACAGATGATAGCCATATGCCCTGTCTTCTCAATGAGATTTGCCTGGACATCTCTGTAGAAATCACACACTTGCTCTCCCCATTTAAAAATCAGGCCTTGAGCTCTAGGCCAATGTTTCCTAAATGCAGTTTCCTGCTGTAGAACCAGATTTATGGAATCGGAGCCTCTGAGAGCCAGTGAGCCAGAAACCTATAACTTGATTGGATTTTTAGGTAATTCCCATAACATACCCAGGGCTCTCAAATTTAAGAGCCAACCCAGACATCCAGGCAAATTAGGCAAATAACATAATGGAATACAGCAAGCTGGGAGAGGGTGTGTGAGGCTTTAAAGGCTGGAGCACCCACGTCCCCTAGGAAGCAGTGTTAGTTACCTCCAGTTGTTGCCATGTGGTTATAGAGGCTCAATGTGCTCAGGCCTTTATTTCTACAGAAGTGAAAAATCACATTTCAAGTGAAATTTCCTGATCTTTAAATGTTGGCCACAGTAAAATATTCTATGGGCCTAAACTCAAATGCAATTTGGCTCATGGATCTCTAGTTAACAGTCATGTTTGCGAAGTACTGGTTTAGGACTAATTTGAGAGCCACTAAACTTTAGGGTTTCTCTCAGCCATAGCTAAAGAAACTCCCTCATTTGCGTCTTCAGATAGCATGGTCAATCCAGAGGCAAGAGGAAATGATGGAGCCTATATTATGTAGCAACCTATGGTTCCTCTCAGGGTGCAGGAGGAGAAAGACTCCATTTAAAAGACCTTCCAAGGTGATTCAGCCACCCTTTCCCACTGCTGGACCATGAGCTGACTCACCAGCTCCCATCACGAGGGATACCCCTCCTGACTCAGAGAACTACATACTAAGAAGGGGGTGTAACTCACTGTTCTCTTGGCTGGTATTGCCAAGGTCCTGGAGAATCCTCCACAAGAATAGATTTGAGGCTCCTAGATCTTCCCCAGAATCTATAGAAGGAACAAAACTGGCATAATTCCAGAGTATGATCATTCATGACATCTGAAATATATCCTTAAAAAGCAGAAAAAGAAAAAGGAGAAAGAAAAAACCTCTTTACTACAGTCTGTTCTCTCTGCAGTGGCTCTTACAAGCATGAAGGAAATCTTCCAGCAGCATATTCCTGGTAGGATTAGAGAGAGCGCCAACTCCAGCTTTAGCAGGAACCACTAAGCCCTATGGACCAAACAGTGGGTTACTCTTTTCCATGCACACAGAAAAATGAGGGGACAAGAAATGGTCAGTGAGAAATACCTACAATTTTATCATTTTCTTCATCTTCACTTTACACCTCTGAGGGCCAGAGCTGGACAGAATCTTCATCGTAGGAGGTATAAAGGTTACAAAGATGAAAGGGAGACATGACTTTGCTCAAGGTGGTCTTGATCTTCCATTTCCTGGGCCAGACCTAGTGGGTTCTACATGCTATATTGCTGGGCCATAGGAACAAAAGGAGAAAAGGCCTTAATACAGAGGTCAAATTGCAGAAGTCCAAAGAAAGCAGAATTTCTGGGAGCAGCTATTTGTAAGACCATCTCCAGAATGTAGTATCAATGGACCAGTAAGGGTCGCCATTAATTCACAACCAGATACTCATTTAGATTCAGGAACAGAAGGGACAGATGTGAATATTCTCTTGAGTACTAAGTATTTTTTAATGATACCCTGGAGAACAGGGGAGAAGAAACACCACTAATGAAAATGACAAACAAACTCCCCACTAGTGCACAGCGAGTGGGCTTGCCTCTGGCTTCTGAGACTGATAACCTTCACACCCACCTTGAACCGCTAGCAAGAAGGCTCTCCATCCCTCCCCAGTCCCTATCTCAGTATCCTTGGAGATTCTGATTCAGTCAGTCTGAGATGGGGCCAGGGAATCAATAATTTTTTGAAAGTTTCTCAGGTAAATCTTAGGATAAGCTGGGCTTAGAAATCATAGGTCTAACCTGTGTGATCTACCAAATGAAAATATGACAGTAAAATGCCAAACTGGCCCATCTGCTTTCACTATTCAATGAAGGGACCTCGAAAGGATGACAATTTGTCACAAGTAGCCAGAAAAATTCATTTATTTTTTAAGTACTTCCTCTCCTGCAACAGTAAACCAAATTACAGCAAGCTAGCTCCATGGTGATATTTTCTCCCTGATTCCAACTCATAGAATTTAACATTAAAATGCCTTTCCAGACGGAAGATGTGAGGCCATGCTCAGCTATGCTTTCTCTGAGCCAAGCATTGGTGCTTAGCACTTTATGAATATCATCTCAGGGAAGAAAGGTTTGGCCAGCCCCATTTCACAGATGAAAGAGTCGCCTCAGGAAGATTCAAGTAATTGCCAAATCTAGGAAGCGGTGGGCTTAATGTAATTGAGATCTAATTCCAGAGTCTTTGCCTATAGCCGACAGTACATTGCTTCCTTAAACTGCCACACATCTATAAAAATCTACATCTTTGCTTCAGTTTCTAGTTCTTTTTTTTTTTCCCTCCCCTTAGGGGGTGGTGATTGGAAACACTCTGAAGTAGCCACTTGATGAAAAGCAAATGGGTAGCTCTGTTGTTGGCAATAAGAGGGAGGAGAGAAACAAAGGGTTATTGGAAAGGGCAAGATGCTGCACTCCCTGAGATAAGGAAGCAGAATGCCTGGGCACATGGAATGAGATGTGCATTTTGTCCAGGGCTGTTCTGTCCATGGAGCAGCCAGCTGTGTATCTTTCCTAAGTGAACTTTCATATTATTTTCACTTTCTGTCTGACACAAGAAAACTACCCACTCTAGTGACACTCTGAGCACCACCTAAAAATGTGCCTCCTTCATGCCACCCTAGTGCCTTTTGCCCCAGTGTCCTTTGCCCGAGTGCTTCTGAATGCACCTAGGCATAGCTGAAGATCCAGCAGGTGGCACAAGCCAAGAGGAGAGGCTGGGAACTGGATACAGGGATCCTCTTGGGGACTCCTAGTGAAGGGCAGAGCGGTACCAGGGATTCTGTCTCACTGTGCAGATCAGAAGACCAAAGGACAAACTTTCAACAGCAAGACAGGGCAGTGGCACAGGGGAGGCAGGGGACATGTGACAGCCATTAAAACCCACCAAGGGAATCAAGTTTGAGGCTGCAGGGGCAAGAAGAGAGTTTATTTGTAGCCTAGATTTCTACTCTTTGGGCTGTTCTGTGCTTCAGCTTTATGCAACAGCTTGCAAATGAGCCCTGTGGCGGACAACAAAGTGGAGAGCACCTCTCTTTGTAGCCACAAAGATGGAGCCCAAGATCACCCCGACGAAATTAGAACAGAAAGCCTACGCTGACGCACGCACAGCCCCAGGGAGTCTGAGCACAAGCAGATCCAGTGCTGTCCAACAGAACGTGAAACTGAAGAAAACACCCGCCACACAGAGCCCTTTGAATTGGCGGCTTCACTTCAAGGCCATGAGCTGAGAGAGAGGCAAGGGAGACAAAGCTGCACTTTGGACGCCCTAAAAGAGCTTCTAGGGATGCCACGCCCCAGTCTGGCAGGGTTTGGGGACGGGGTGCAGAGTCCTAGTTGGTGAACTGCACTTAGTTGTCATAGTAGGAAGCAGAGGAACTCAAGAATCACCCAGCCCTTATTTTTAATCAAATTAGATCCTAATGCAAAATTAATTCAGAGTACATTTGATTCTAATTGCAGCATGACTAAAAGAGGATTTTTACAAAACGCAGATGAGCCTAGGGCAATTTTAAGTGCAAGTGAGGTTTTTATTTATTTGTTATTATTGTTTTATGTCCCATCATTTTGTACACATTTTGGGGGCTTCACTTAGCGGGGACAGCCAGGAGGGGGGCTCAGATTTGGAGACAGATGACTGACAGCAGTGGCAGGGCTCACTGACTGGCTGCCGGACTCTGCTTCATAGCTTTCACCATCCATCCCAGAGAGCAAGTTCCGTCAGTATGGCATGATCTCACCAAAGGCCTTCCATGATTACACTTTCCAATACCGTAAATACCTAACCCTGCTTTATTGAAAGCCAGAAATTGGGAGCAAAACATCAACTGGTTCTTTCTTAATTTGCATGGATAAAATGCACCCTGCCATCACCCCTCCAAGAAAATCAGAATCCCATGGAATCTTATCTCCTCATACACAAAATAATTAACTATTCATACCCATGAGGTCTTTTTTGCAGAACTGAAATGCTCAGTTCAGCCACTGGAAATGGCTCTGAACCTAGTTGCATATGAGAATCACTTGGGGAATAGTTTACAATCCTAGGGCCCGATCCCAGAGACTCTGATGTATCTGGTCCCTTCTAATATTTTTAAAACTTGGAACTACAGACTCTGGGGGAAAATCATCAAAGTAAGTACACTCTAAAATACCCAAGGGACAGATTTCTTTGATGGTGGGAGGGCTATTTGCTTGATCCACTATGCCCTTTTGATGTATGGAAAATAGTGAAGCACAGTAAATTAGATACTGCGGAGAGGTGTCCTCAGCAGTATGAAAAGTGCTATTTGGGTTAAGTTACTGCTGCCTCTTTCATATTCCTTTGGGTTTGTTTGCTTGTTTGCGGACTTCAGAATGCTTAGCTTGTTTTGGGGGAAAGAGTTATAGTTTGAGTTATAAACTCAAACTGTGAGTCATAGTTTGCATATTAGTTTCTGCATATAGAAACCATAACATGAGTTATAGCTTGCATATTAGAAAAGAAAGGAGAAGAAGAGGAAAGAGAGCAGGTGAACAAGGTTCTCTCTTTAGAAGGAGGGCACAGTGAGGCCAGAAGCCAGAGAAATAGAGCAACTTGGACAACTTCATCCTGCTGGTGTTGCCCTATTGGTGTTTTACACACCTGTGGCCCAGAACAAGGCTCCCCCAGAAGAAAGTGAACACACCTAAGAAGAAAATGATGGCTTGCAGGTAGGTCTTCAACCAGAGGTCAGAGTGCCCCCCACCAGCTACATGAGGTGTTGCCTCCTTCCCTCGAGGGGACAGTGGGCTGAGGGTCCATGCTTAAGGCTTCCTCTTGAAGACAGGCCTAGCAATATTCTGAAGCGAACCTCCTCTCTGTGTTACTCTCTCATTCTCGCCATTATCCTTCATTCATCTAAAAATGTTGTTCAGACTTGTGGCCTGATGTGTTTGGCACAGGCAGGGGTCGGGGGAGCGCCTCTTCCAGCCTTAGATTTATGGAGAGCACAGCAACAGGCAGGGTTCAGCATTTCTTGAGCTGCAGGAGGCAATTAGTGTATGCTTAAAGGACCTCTGAGTGCAGCTTAACTGGTTAAAGAAATCATCATAATTTGAGTTTTTATCAAAATATGACTTTATTTTGTATTTGCAAGGCACTGAGCTCTGTTATACATAATTATCTCACTGGCCCTCCCCTCCCCGGAGGTTTCTGTTTGAGAGACTCACTGGAAGGAGGAAAGAATCAGCCCAGGGTGCTGAAGACCCCAGTGTCACCTTGGCTCAGGTGCCCACTCACCCACTGCACTGATTGCACCAAGCACACCTCTGCCTTCAGCCCTGTCAGCTCCCTAGTCTGAATCTCAGTTGCTCTCTCTCCCTCCGGCCCCCAGGCCACTTACACAATCACATCCCGCATATCTGCATTCATTGCCCCACAGGCACCTCAAACTGGGCTTGTAAAAAATGGGTCACGCTGTTTTTTCTGCATCTGACTTTTCTCCTGGCTCCTTTGGGTGGGGCATGACTGTTGACTGGCTCCTTGTGCCCCTCAGCCACTTTGTCTAACTCCCCGTCAAGACCCCCAGCTGAACCACCCTCCCTCTCCACCTTCACTCCCTCAACCCAAGCTCTCATCACCTCTTCTCTGGACAGAAGTGACAGGTTTCAAGTTCCTCCTCCTCTATATCGTCTCCCACAACACCAAGACCCCCCCCCCCCCCCCCCCCCCCCCCCCCCCCGTCTACACAAAGCAGTTGAACCCATTGTTCATTTGGCTCCGCCCCCTCTCACTACCCCCTTTCTCCTACCTCCCTCTTCTAGGACAACGTTGGTACCGAATAGTCTCCATACACATACAAACACACACATCATCATTGAAAATGTTTCCGCCCTCAATAATTCCTCACAGAACCTCCTCAAACCACATGCTACAGCTACGGTTTTATTTGGGGATAGCTGCATAATATTCCTTGGTTCGGTTGTTGTCTGTCATTTGTTTGGTTGGTTGGTTGTTTTCCTACTGTTGGATATTCTCTTTAATTTTCTGCCATCTTTTATTTGCATAAAGATTTATAACATTGTAAACATCTTGGTATAAATATGCTTACCTGTTAATACTGTTCTTTCCATGAGCTATATTCCCAGGAGCAGGAACTGTTTTTTTGTTTTACTGAATATTGCCAGATTGCTGTGTGCATTCTTTTAGCTTTCTTGTTGAAAACCTTATTGACCCCCAACACAGTTAAAGCCATTTTCTGAGTGTCTTTCTAGAGAGTTGTTAAGAGAGGATATCACTGGGGAACCAGGATGCACAAAGTATGACCTGGGAGTGACACAAAGGATGTTGAAATATACTTTTCGTGGCTATGAATTTGCGGTGGGGGAGGGCAAAGTCATTGGAGAAAAGTAGAAGGAAGGGCTCATGCCATAACAACAATGCCTTTGGCTAAAACTAACTCTTGTAATTGGGGGCATGAACGATGGATGTACTGAATTTTCTCAAAACCTCGCTCTCCAAACCAATCCACCTTGTAATAACATGGTCCTGAGCAGCTCCCAACATTCTCTATGCACCACTCTGCTTTCTTCTCAGTAACATAAAAAGATCATTTTGTTTCTTTCATGGGAGTCTGGTATCCAGGCCATCCAAAGGGAAAATATTCCCTGAGACTTCTGAACACACATCTATTCTCTTTGCAGCGCTTATAAACTTCTCTTTAACCTGCTATATTTTCATTTCTTTTTGCATTGTACAGTCATCTTTGTGCACCAAGTTGAGAAAATACTTCCCAAGAAAGTCTACCTTGATGGAAAGTGTGTAGCACCACCCACTTGGTCACTTGGCAGTGCCCTGTGGACTCTCTTGCCTTCCTCATCCCTTGAGCTCCCCTGTATCTGCAGTTGCTTCTTGCACTGAGACAGTCACAGTGTATAGTCCCAGCATGGTTGGACTTGGAGACAAAATCTGGCCTCTATCCTATCCCATGTCCTGTGCCAGCTTTATTGCTTTCTTCACATATGTAGCTCCCCTTTATCCAATTTGGAAAGTTTTAGTTACCCTCTGCCAGTCATACTCCAAAAATTACTAAATGAAAATTTTCAGAAATAAATAATTCATACATTTTAAATTGTGTGCTCTTTCAGTAGCATAATAATATCTCACACCATTCCACTCCATCATGCCTGGGTCATGAATCATCCCTTGGCCAAGCATATCCATGTTGTATATGTTACCCGCCTGTTAGTAATTTACTAGCCATCTCTGCTGTCAGATTGACTGTCTTAGTCTTGCAGTGCCTGTATCTAGGGCTCAGTACCATCCACATTTTCAGGTATTCACCAAGAGTCTTGGCATTATCCCCAGAGGTTTAAAAGGTCTATTGTACTTTCTCTTTCCTCCTCCCATGACTAGATGCAGAAGAGACAGTAGAGAACTGAGATGTTCCAGAGATGGTAGAGTTACAGGATGGTAGAAACCTGGATTCCCAGATGACTTCACAGGGAAAATTCATCTCCTATGTTAACCTGTACTGGACTGCAATGTATTCCCCCACTGAGATTCGATGATTTTTGTTTATAGAATTAGGTTGTTCCAATTAACACTGAGCAACCTAAGAACAACAGAACAAGCCTACAGTAGAAAAGCAATGCTCATCAATTCTCAGGCCTTTCCTTACAAAGTATTCAGCAGTCCTACAGTCAGAACTGACAGAGTGCCTCAATGGCCCCTGCCCTAGGGCCAGGTAGTCCCTGTATAGCATCAGAGCTGTCTGTAAAAGACCATGTCCTGCCAGCCTTGCATCTGTTCTACTACCTCCTAGCTTCCCTACTAGAATTATGGAGTGTCTGTGATCACAGAAGGAAAATGAAATATGATTCTATGTGTCACCTTTCAAAGGGTGTTGGTGACTGTCATCTAGAGTGATTTTAAACCCCGGAAAAACCCCTGTGTCCTTTTAACATCCAAAACAAATCCTCTTCACACCAGACATCAATGTTAAATAAACAGAGATTTCCATTAACCTGCACCTCTGTACATTTATTTTTAAAAAGCGGTGTCACTCTCCCTTAAATGAACATACTAATTAGTGTATTAATAAGCAGCTGAATGGAATCAATGAGACATGTAATCAAGGTCTGACCAGGAGTCGGGGCCAGGTTGAAGGGGGTGGGGGAGGCAGGAGAGGAGGGAAAGGAATCTTATTAGCAGGTTCACTGAGGAAGGACATGTAAAATCAATGCCCCACAAGAGGCCAAGATGCAGCCAAAGTTGACAGTTGTGGAAAGCTAAGTGCTTACCCCACCTCCTCCCATTGACAGAAAAACTCCTGGCGAGAGTTAATGTGACTAGCAGGGAGGACATTCATTGGGGCTGGAGAAGCCACTCTGCAATGGTGTCCAAAACCACAGCCGGCACAGTCACCTAGAACTTCTGTGTGCAGACTTACCTCCTAGACCTTAATTTAAAACACTGAAAAAGAATAAGCTTGGGAGAGTTGATTTAGCTCTCAGCAAACACTTGCTCTCAAAAAGAAGCCACAGTGGGAGATACGTGTGTGTAGCTCTCTGCTAGTCTGATTTCCCTTCAAAAATCCTAGCTCACAAGAAGTAACTGGAAGAATCATTACCCCAAGATGCTGGACGCTGCAAGGTCAAGGGCCTGGGTCTGTAGAGGCGCCCTTAAGGGTGGTGAGGGGCGCCCTGCTCCCTCATCAGCTCCCAATTTCCTGTCACACAGCTCAGAGCTGGAAGGCCTTGGAAGGTGAGAAGAGGAAATTCTTATGCAGGTATGAGGTTTCCAGCTGAGGTGGGGATCTGGTTACCTGCACGGCCACTGCGAGAGCTCAGGTGAATATCACACTCTTGTTTCCCTCTGGAGGCATACCCCTTTGGTCTGCAATCTCTGAACAGGAAAAGTCTGGGCTTTCATTTCCCTGGAGAGGAACATGAGAAGGGACACCTTTCTGTGCAGTCAAGTAGGTGCTTAGACCCCTCCCCCAAAGCCAGCCAAGTGACACGAGCAGAGGGAGAGGTTGTGTAGGGTTAAAGGGACTCAGAAAAGAAATCTGGCCCTGGGCCCAACACTGCCCATGACAAGCCTTCTTGTGGGCCTACCATGAGACCGGATTGCCTCCTTAGCTCTAGATGACTGCTTGGCCTAAGACTCAGAGGTGCTATGATACCCAGTGTCATGAGAACAATGTTCCTTCCAGGACCATTCCCTGGTGGAACTTGCAGGCAGAAAGCCTGCTACTCTTACTGCCTCTCTCTGGTACTCAAATCCATATGTGGATGATCTAGAGGCCACAACAGTGTCCATATCCCCAGGCCCGATCCTGCCAGCACCAGGTGTGGCCTGTGACCTTATCACCCTGAGGTCAGGTCTCCTGGAATGACAGTGAAGACAGACATTAAAGGAAGGGTGAGGGAGGAGGCAGATCTCAGCGGTCCTTGAGCTATTTTTCACATTACTACTAATAAGGTTTTATCCCAGGAGGCTCATAGCAACTGCCTGAACATCATCAAGTTTGCCAGACCTGTCCAGGCCCATCCATAAAACCGAGGGGTGACACTCATCCACTCAGGGAGAGAGCTCCTAACAGGACCTATGAAAATGAAATAAAGAAGAAAGGCCCAGAGATTCCTGTTCTCAAGCCCAATCAGAAGCACAGACACCCAGGGCAGCAAGGACATATAAGGCTTCTCTTTCTGGTTTGAGACGTTATAGCAAAATCTCCTTGCACCAAACAACATCCACTGAAATGCCACCACTAGTTTCTTGTTTCTTCAGATCAAGCATCAGGCTCTCTTTCAACAACTTGTATCCCTCATCCCTTTTCCCTGTGGTCAAATGACTCTGAGAAGAGCAATAAAACAAGAAGAAGAACAAGGTGCAATAGCAGAGTCTCACAAGTCTACCTGGCTACTAGTGATAGCCGGGGGATGCTGTCCCATCTGGTTGGTCAGAGCCTGGTAGGCAGAAGGCATTTTGGTAGAAGAAAAGAAGTTGTGTCTTCCTGAGCATGAACAGGCACCAAGGTTTAGTCCATAGAACAAGGGCGGGAGGTCAGCTCTTATTTTTTTCTGGGTTGTAGGTTGAACCCAGAACTACAAGAGGGAGCCCTGGAGGCTCTAAAGAAAGAAAAAGAGAGGTAAGGAGACATCTAAAGGAGTACTTAGGGCAAAATTCCACTACTTCTTAATTTTATCCAAGGATATGCATGTGGCAAGAGATAGATATGGATATAAGCATAGATATAAATATACATGTAGATGTTGAAGTCAATATACAAGATGTGATCAAAACTATGGTCAACTAGATTTTTAAAATTTATTACAGTAAAAGACACATTGACAATAATCCCTTCACTATACTCTCCCCTGCTTTGAACACACTCCTTTCCTTACTCCTGCCACTTTCTGAAGCAGTTTTAGAAGTCTTCTTTCATAAATACCCTTAGTAGGGCTGTTTTGGCGTGTTCTGATGTCTTGAATCAATTCAAAACACTTACTTTGCATGGTCATTTGACTTTAGAGAAGATCAGAAATTACACAATGTCAAATTCAGTAAATAAGGCAGACAGGGACACACCACAGTGGTTTTACAACCCTGTTTTTCTGTTGGATGGCGCTCAGCTGCAGCATTTGCCATATACTTTTTTTAATCACACCTCCTAAACACACTCACAAAAGAGCACTTCCAGAATGGTTCCAGAAAGCAGCAAGAACATTGGAATAGGTGTGTTCAAAGTAAGGGGGAGAATTTTTAAAGCTATCATTCTCCAGTGATAGCTTAGTATATCCAGAGCCCAGGCTGTACTAGTGAAGGTATGCATAGACTACAGTCACTATAGATGTGATGAAGACCAGAGAATAGCTGTGACAGGGATCTTGGAAGGGGATGGCATAAAGAAAGGACTGGGGAATGGTGTGCCAGTGATACACCTCCTGTCTGTCCTTCAGGGAACAGAGAAGTAACAACTCTCCCCATGGTATGCTCTGCATTGGAAGGGCCATCTCATTCAGGCTGGCCAAACTCTGTTAACAGAAGCCCCATCATCTTCAAAACATACTGGCACACTCAAAGATCCCAGACTCCCCAAGCTTTTGCTCCCTCTTCACCATGGCTAATCACTTTTCTCCACAGTCAACCAGTGGCTCTTTCCTCCCTTGGCCAGAATATTGCTTGGAATAATACAGTGTTTCAAGCTTAAAAGTTTGTCATCGTGTGGAGACTTCACTGATTCAGAGCTGAGGTTCCTGGAAGAATTGAGCACTGCCCTGACAACCAGGGTGCTTCAGGGAAACATATTTCTGACTGGCTATCTGACCAGACACAGTGAAAATTCCAGAGACCCTAATTATCTAGTCTAAAGCTACCTTGCTAGAAAATATGGCCTGCCAAAGATGCTAGACATAGACCACTTTCATAAATACCCATGTTGGGCACAGGTGAACATATCCAAGTATGTAGATGCCCCATATACCAAACACACCTTCTGAGGGCTCACTTCAAATTTGTGAACTTTGCAGACAGACCCTAGCAAATGCCCCATCCTGCAAAACTTGTCATAATAATCGGCCAGGCTTGAGGCAATAACTGCCCACTGTCTTGAGTCAAGAGTCTTCAATTTGTTCTCTCCTACATCAAATTTAGAGTCTCAGATGGTAAACATGAAAATAAGCCGATAACTATAACCATAACCTGGAAAGAAAAACACATTATCTAAGATATCTCTGTAGGTCCTGTAAAAATAATGTACATGTATGCATTGGCAAAATGGATAGCCAAATTGAGCACAGATTGAATATATAAACATGGTTGCTAAATCAGACTCTGGGGAAATTCTGGGTCTTCCAAAAATGAAGGAATCCCCATAAATATTTTTAAATCTTTCTCTAAGAGGTCATACTCTAAGGGAGAGCCAAGATTGCTGCAATGGGAGCAGCCACCTGCTCTTCCTCTCTTCCCATTTGTTTGAGAACCTCAAGGCAGTAGGCTCGTTGGAGTCCAATGTTAGAAACAGATGTGACTATTAATAAACCAAAAAAATTCAAATGTTTTAATCCAATGCAGAATGGCAAGAAGCACAACTAACAAGTTTTAGTTATCTGAAGAACTGGAAATAATTTTCCACCATAGTATACCTCCATTTATTGAGCATTGAATATGTGCCAAGTAGTGTATCAACAAGTTCTCATGATTATTTCATTGAATCTCCACAGTGATCCTTGATACATTATATTACCCTATTAATTATTCAAAAACCTGAATATCAGAGAAAGTAAGTAATAAACCCAAGGTCTCACAGCTAAGGGTAACATTTAACCATATCTCTCAATTACATTAGCTCTCCAATATCCACAGGGGATATATATATATATCATATTTATTCATATATATGTATGTATATATATACACATATATATTACACTGTATATGATAAGGTTCACTTTCAAAATTAGACAGAGTAAGAGATTAACAGCAATTAATAGAAAAGTATAACAATATACTATAATAAAAATAATGTGATGTGGAGATCCGGGGAAGATGGCGACCGGGTGAGCAGCAAGGGAGCGAACCTCCTTAATAAACACCACCAGCTCGAGACAGACTTGGTGAGCGTGAATGCCGGAACCTCGGCTGGGAAGTTTAAACTGGGCGTATTTCTCTGAGATGCCGGGGGAGATGTGGTAGGGCGGACCAGGCTGCCGGGGCGAGACGTGGGAAA